>BJBW01008185.1:0-184993 GCA_004320125.1 Scolopax mira
CTGGCCTGTATCAGGAACAGTGTGGTGACTAGGACCTGAGAGGTGATCATCCCCCTGTACTCAGCACTGGTGAGGCCTCACCTCGAGTACTGTGTCCAGTTTTGGGCCCCCTACCACAAGAAAGACATTGAGGTGCTGGAGCGGGCCCAGAGAAGGGCAATGAAGCTGGTGAGGGGTCTGGAGAGAAAGCCTTATGAGGAGAGGTGAGGGAGCTGGGGTTGTTCAGTCTGGGGAAGAGGAGACTGAGGGGAGACCTTATCGCTTTCTACAACTACCCGAAAGGAGGCTGTAGAGAGGTGGGGGTCAGTCTCTTGTCTCAAGTCACAGATGATAGGACAACGGGCAATGGCTTCAAGTTACGCCAGCGGAGGTTCAGGTTAGATATTAAGAAATATTTCCTTACTGAAAGGGTTGTCAGGCATTGGAATGGGCTGCCCCAGGGAGGTGGTTGAGGCACCATCCCTGGAGGTGTTCAAAAGAAGAGTTGACATGGTGCTCGGGGATATGGATTAGTTGGGTGGTGTGGATGTGGTGGTGGTGTGTGTGTTTGGCTGTTTTTTGGTGGGGTTTTTTTGGGGTTTTTTTTTTTTGGTTGGACTAGATGATCTTAAAAGGTCCCTTCCAACCTAGGTGATTCAGTGATTCTGTAAAAAGGAGCACAGAGCAATCGTGCGGGGCACCTCGGGCGCCTCCCGGGCTCCAAAGAGCTCGGTCACCGGCAGCCCCGCTCCCGCCCCGCCGCCGCCGGGAGAGCCGGACGGCCTGGCCCCGCCGGGGCAGGGCACGGCTCCGGTCAGCCGGCCCGGCCGCTGCAGGCCGCAGAAAGCCGCCGGGCCCGGGCTCCCCCCAGCCCGGGGGCACCGGGACAGGGACCGCCATCCCCCCGCGGGGTGGACAAGGTCGCGGGGAGCCCCCACCACCACCGGCAGCCTTCAGAGGAGGCGCCACCCTCGCCGCCCTGTTCCACCGTGCACTCCACTTACCGGTAGGGATGCCCAGCTCCTTGGAGCCTCTGCCGAAGCCCTTCACCACCTCCCCGCGGCAGAAGTAGGGCAGGTGCCTCATGGCGGCCGTCAGGACGGCAGGCGACGCCGGTGAGAGCCGCCAGCAGCTCCCGGCCCGACGCTGCGCCGAGACCCTTCCTTCCGCCCACACGCGGCGCCCTCCTACCCGCCTCGCTCCCGGCCCCTCTGAAAGGAAAAGGGGGGTGGCCAGGTGGAACCTTCCATTTCCCAACGTAGGCAGCCCTCACACCCATACCTACCTCCCCTTTAAGAATGGACTTGCCCACGCCGCCACGGCCGTCCCACCCATTGTGAGGGGGTGTGACCGCGCATGCTTAGTCGTGGCTCCACCCGACCGGTCTCCTCGGGCCGGCTGGGGGAAGCGAGCTGAGCCGAGCTGCGCAGGCTCCGCTGGCCAGGGTAGGCAAGGCCAGGCCAGGCCAGGCCGCGCCGCCCGCCCAGAGTGCGAGTCCCCTTGGCGATGCGAAGCGGATCACTCATGTTTGGGATCTCAAGCGAAGGGCTGTCGCCGCGGGGGAGGCGGACGGCAGCGATGGGGGCTGAGCGGCTGTGGAGCTGACGGGGAGGGAGGGTGCCCTTCCTTCCCGTGCACAGAAGTAACGGCCGTTTCTTCCTCGGTACCTCTGGTTACGGGCCGGGAGTTGCTGGCGGCTCTCGCCGGAGTCTCCTGCCGCCCCGACGGCCGCCGTGCAGGCGCCTGGTCCGGGCGCCTCGAGTGCTTCAGGGCGCAGCGGTCATGGGGCAGCCCCCTGAGAAGACCTCCCTTTGATAGCTACAGGCTGTCGTCTCTTTAACCCTTAAAAACGTTTTTGCTCCCTTCTGATTTGCCCTCGTGCTCGCGGTCTCCATTTCCGTCCCTTTTCCGTGGCCCCGATCCAGCTCAAATAGATGTGAGTTTCCATGAGTTCAGAGCAGTATTATTTCAAGTGTGAAAAAAATACCCCGTAATCTCTTTAAGGTAGAGAGCAGGCAGCCGTCCAGCCGCCAGTCTGTATTGGTGGTACATAGGCCATGTGAGTTCTGGGGTCTCATTCAGCACTGCGATTCTGCACGCAAGGGCCTATACCTAGAAACGCCACCGTAGTTCTTGGAGGGAATTTACTATCTTTCCCCCTTTTTCTTCGAGAACATAGTTGCTAATTTCATCAGTTTGATGTAGCTACAAAAATACTTCATTATTTACCTCTAATTCTGTTAGCTAATTTTTCAACAGGGAAAAGCAGTATAAGCACTTATGACTTTTGCTTATATCTTACTGCATTCCAAGTAAATAACTTTCAGAAATGGTAACTGTCCTGAGAAACTGACTTATATATCATACTATAAAACACCAAATGAGAGCAGTTCATGGAAGCTGTGAAGACAAAATATTTTATATAAGAAGGCCAAAATACTTTTTTTTTAAGTGAGTCTGCCCCAAACTTCCCTTCTTATTTGTTTTCTCTTACCCCAATTCCCCACCATCCTTTTCAGGTTAACGTTTGAATTCATTACTTTAGTTTGAGTCATTTTGACTGGCTTATAGAACCATTATATAGGTAGCTGAGCAACAGAGTAGTGGTAGTATATATGTAAGAAGGGAAAGTGGAAGTTGTCCTAAGTATGCTACTACTACATGTATTCTGCTCTGCTGCCTCTGAGCATATAGAGAGAAAACATGACAAAAACTGTTTTCAGTGATACTTGGAAGGCTCTTGGATATTAAGTCCGAATCCCCAAGGTGGTACATAGTTGCTTAACTAATGACAGACCATTAGCAGTTGACAGTGTGACCCCATGGCCATTAGAATTGTTAGTTTTTTTCAGCTGAAGAGGAAGAAACAAAAACCCCTGTATTTTCCAGAACATGTTTCTTCCTGATAGTAATGAATTATACATCAGGTTATAATCCGTATTTAAGATATACATATTTGTGTTTTTCCTTTTTCTTGTGAGTCTGTCTTTCCAGAGTAAGTGTCGATATTCTTGTGATATCCACAAGATTGCGTGCAATGTCTTTTTAGTGTCTGTACATTGGGTGTAAAGTTCACAATCTTCTCAGTAACAGAGAAGGCCTTGACAAACAGTAAGTCAAGGAAGTATTTGTTTAAGGACTATGTCGTTAGGTAATTTCACAGAAATCTACCCGATGACTTCTATCTCATTCAGTCAAATAGTTGTAATGTTAATTTTTAGCAGTCATCATGATGGGTTGCTGTGATCCAGCTAAAACTTAAGCCATCCTTGATACTAGACATGTTTTTCTTTTGTTACATATTGTACTTAATTCATATTGAGAGAGGGATCTTGAGCAAGTAGAATGCAGTGGAATTTAGTAGAGTTAAACATGTTTCTTCCAAAAGTGTAATCAAATTTTACATCTGCCAGCATTGTCAGCCAAGAGAAGAGCAATTTGGCAGTTCAAACATCCAATGAGAAAGCTCAGGTGCTGTTTCAGGCAGCTAGAAAGGAACTTCTGTTCCCTGCTTATGCTACTTTATCCTACAGCTGTTGTTGTTGTTTAAATATTTTTCTAGTATATACATACAGCCATAAAAAGCAGAATAATGAAAACAGGGGATGTGTTCTGTCATATGTGTAGGGCACATGTCAGCTTCCCTGACAGAATATATGCGTTGTGGACTCATCATACTAACCAGTGATTAATGCAGTGCAGAACTTACTCTGGTCGTCCTGTTTCATAATAGAACATATGACTTGTATTACATCCCAGCCCCATGCCAGAGTCCCTATCTCCTGCTGCAAAAGGTTACATTCCTAGGCATGGCTTAAGGTAAGAGCAGGCATAGCCTTTTTCCTTCCTGTAGGATGGAAAAATAGCAAAAAAATATCTGATACTGGGATATTCTAGGGCTGGGGCGGTCCTAGCCAAGCTGGAAATTCTGGTTACACCAGGTTCAGTGAAATATTCAGGAGGTGACTCAATAAAAGGGTAGCATGTAGTAAAACTATTAGCATTTTAACCAGCTCCTTGCAAGTTTCTATTCCCAGCGTGACAAAACTCTCATTGATTCAGGAGTTCAGTCCAAGGACACTCTGGCACACTGACTTTTAGTGGGTTGAAACCAGGTGATGAAATCAAAAGACATATACAAAATACATATTGTCTTGCATGAATATCTAATAAACACACCTGCTTTGAAAGTATATTTTCTGTATTTTAGTCTGGTAGTCTGGAATAGCAAACCACAGAAGTTAAACTTTATTTTTTTTTTAACATTCTGAAGTTTTGTTCTATTTGAAAAGGCCAATTTTTTTTTTTTTTTTTTTTTTTTTGCAGATTAATGTGATGGGTAGGAAGACTGTTAGATTACAGTCTAGGTAATCTAGGAAAGGACCAGGTACTACCAATGTCTGCCTAATAAGATATAGCTGGTATTGTCTACTGAACAGTGTCTGGTAATTATAGAAAATTCTAGCAACTACCATTTGTATGTTACTAAATGATGTGTGAGAGACAAAACTTGTTTGACTACTTAACTGGTGCAATTCAGATATTGCACAAATGAAATATGACATAAAGGTGTAGAGCTTGATGCTTTTTGGAAGGTTACGTCAATATATCCATGTGTTCAAAAATTCCCTTTGCTTTTGAATCACTATTTCTTTTCACACCAAACCCTCATCTTGGTGCTGCTTGAAAAAATGTACAGCACTGCCTTCAACTGGCTTAGCTGCTTTCTCTTGTCTCTGCGCAGCATTGTATTGCCCCATGTGGACATACCTCATGGTTAACAGTTAAAATTACCTAAATTTTAAAACTGCCGAAAAACTGAAGTTTGTTTTTGTTTTGCAAAGAGCTTTAAAATGTATTTTACTGCCCTTCCCTATTTGTCTGTTTTCCAAAAATAGTTTAGTAGGTGCCTCACATTAAATAACTGTGATCTAACTAGTCCTGATTAGGCTGAATCAGAACAATGGCCCTCTGAATATCCCACATATTTTTCCCAGCTCAGCCACAGCTCACCCAGATCAAAATTTTTGTGACCAGTCTATCAAATAGTACAAAAGCAATTAAAAGCTTTGATTTAGATATATAATTTGCTACAAAATTAAAGCTACAACACAGCCTGGTATGTGGCTGTGTAATGGTTTGGCACAATCTTCAGAAGAATCCTACATACAGAGGCTTTGGTAGCACAAGAAAAGTAGTAAAAGTCAAGGCATCTCAGGCAGCTTCCGCCCTTAAAGATAACTAAATAAGATTCTCTTATGTTTGAGAGTCTGTGTTCCAAAACCCCTTGCATTTCTCAACAAGCAACACGGATTGCTACCAGTAATCCCACAATGAAATGTTGAAGAACGAGACTGGGGATCTCAGTGAAGTAGGTTAGGAGATGTTTACTGTGTTGCCATGAGTTGTGCAATGCCTTGCAAATGAATAGATGTTAGGCCAATTGGAGGTTATTGTCAAGCTATTTCTGATCAGTATTCCTGCAGAAATGGCATGTTGGCAGAAATGTGTTACAGGACATAGTGAGCTGAGATCTATTAACAAAGCCCCAAACAATGGCATAAGTTATGGATTTTTTTCGGCTCATTGAATGTAATAAACCAGAAATAACTTCATCTCAAATTCTGGTGGATCTGAATATTTTCTGTTTCTGATGAGTTGGAAAGCAGAAAAAAATTAGATACCAAAGTATTTACTGACCTAGAATTTAAGTACTACCTGTCCCTTAATTGCCACTTTTCATGGGGAAAAATAGAAGGCAACGATGCTAAAGGCTTTCAGAAAAGGGCAATATCTCAGTGGGAAGAGCCTGCTAGAAAGGCATCAGCTTAAGTGGGAATTAGTACAGGTATAAAAGGAGCAGATATTGGAAGCTTATGAGACTTCACAAGTTTGGGAACACTTCACAAAAGGAACTAAGCCATTTGTCCAAACTGTCTGTCTTTACTGCAAGAACTGGTTTCACAATGACATAAAAAGTAAAAAATTGAACCAGTGACCACTGGACTCATACATGGAAGTTGTATTTAGAATTTCTGGGAAGAACAGTAGCCTCTCAAATCCACAAGAGATACGTTGCTGCAGTGGTAGATCTGCTTTTTTATATCTGGGAGTACCCGGCATAGGCCCTCACCTCTACTCTATGGAAAACTGAAGAGGCTTTGTTAATTTTTAAGATAGAAGGGAGAAAGCCTTTTCACCTATGTATCAGAAAGAGTAGAAGACGAAAATTATTTTCCCAGTCACTGGTATTGCAGGGAGGAAGTAATAAAGGAGATGGCTGCAATTATTTTCCCTGCATGCTAATTATCAGTCGGGACGGGAGAGGTGGTGTGTCGTGTGGAGTTACTGGGCACCAAAGCCAGCTCATGTCGGCTGCAGTGGCACTCCTTCTTGTAAGGCTTGTCCTCCACTGGTTGAGGTGTTTCCCACTGTACTCATTCCTATAGCATGCAACTCAAATAGTGAGTTACAACAATTTAAAGGTATGTCAATTACAGTCTCCACCCTTTGGAGACTGGTCCCTTTGGGACAGGTTATAGGGTTTAACACTGCAACAAACTCCTCCTCTTGCTCCTAGTTAGCAACAAGGAGTTCCTCCTACTTGTAATTCTTATAATGTGCAACTCAAATCCCAGGTTTCTCTACCACCTTTCCCCTCTCCATTTCTCCCCTACTCCCCTGAGCGGTGCAGGGAGATGGGGAAGTGGGGTTATGGACAGTTCATCGCATGTTGTTTCTGCCAACTCTTCCTCCTCAGAAGGAGGACTCCTCACACTCTTCTCCTGTTCCAGCGTGGGGTTCCTCCCATGGGAAACAGTTCCGCACTAACTTCTCCAATATGAGTGCTTCCCATGGGCTGCAGTTCTTCATGAACTGTTCCAGCATGGGTTCCTTCCATGGGCTGCAGTCCTTCAGTCATCCGCTTGCTCCAGTGTGGGGTCCTCCATAGGCTGCATGGATATCCACTGCACCGTGGACCTCAATGGGGTTCCTCCAGGGGAATCTGCTCCAACACCTGGAGCAACTCCTCCTCCTCCTTCTTTGCTGATCTTGGTGTCTGCAGAACTGTTTCAACTCAAGTTCATTTATCAGTCTTATTTCTGCTTCCTCTTGAAAACAACAGCCCTGATTTTCACTTCTGCACGCCACTGCAATGATACCCTTCTCCATCACGCTATTTGACTGCAATCTCATGTTTTCTTAACAGGGGAAATATTTGCACAACAAGGAGGGAAAGTGTTAGCCATAATATCCACTCTTGGGTTTTGGGCTACATTCCAGCTGCTGTGCACACAGTCCCAGTACTGCAGCCTGCGCCAGACCCATCCATGCCGCGGACAGACAGGTTACTCCACATCAGTCCCCCAAAAGTTGCCTCACTATGGGCAGGCTGCAGTCACTTGACCTTGACTAAGCCTGTCCTGCTGCTGGCCTACCTCTCTGCAGAGTTACACCAAAGCTATGAATACAAAGCACACATACAAAGAAGAATGCCAGAAGTAATACAAGAACATTTTCTGATATGTTTTGTTTGGGAGGGCAATGAAGATCTTCAGTTAGAAGAGAAAGAAAAAAAAAATGTGACCCTACCTTAAGCAATTCCTTCAAAACTATTTCCTTCTAACGATTATACAACATAGACAACAGCAATAAACAGAAACGCTCTAATAAACTAAACGAAGCATAAACCTGCTTTCTATTAACCATGTATGGATTTAAACAATTAAGGGCAAAATCAAGCTGAGTTTCCTCCAAAGCTAGCTTTGGCAAATTCTGATTAGAATTCTATTAGAAATTTCTTATTAGAAGTGGGCAAATTCTTATTAGAATCAATATTAAAAAAAAACAAGTAAAAGGCATTTTTGTTCATAAATCATACCCTACCCTAATGTCAGACCAAGCACTGCTCTAGTATCTGTTATCTAATTGCAAAAAGACAAAAAATATAAAAGGATAAAGGGCTGTTCCTAGGGTCAGGGCTGCTAACAACTGTTATTTTATCCGCCAGTTTCTTGCTCTTCTTTTGCAAGCCATCATGCATTCAGGGTGTGCATTCTGTAATAAATAAGTATCACCCGTACCAGTAAGCAAGGTGTTAAACAAGAATGTAGTCCTACTGCAGGACTTGGAATCAAACTGTTGAATCAGATCTACTTCCTCATGTAACTCTTTCCAGCTTCTTTGAAGTTCAAACCTTTTCACCATACTTTCTTTCTTCTTTCTCCCCATTTCCCCCCGNNTTCTTTTTTCTTTCCCCCCCTTCCCCCCCCCCCCCCCCCCCTTTACTCAGCAGCGTGACATGTTGGGTTAATGTCGTTACAAACATGGCAATGATGGATACGCCAAAAGAGTTGGACGTGGCAGTATGGGAGGTGCCAAACCCAGGGCTGCAAATAAGGACAGCATCTTTTGGCTCAAGCACAGTCTCTAGTTGGTTATATCCTTATTTGAAAGTTTGTATTATATAGCTTTTTTCGTGTCTCGAGTATCAGCCTTGTTCCATCGACTTGTCACAGATCCTTCCAGGTTGACACTTGCTCTTCCTTTTTCCCCTGATGATGCCTGTTGGTTTCCAGTGTGTTCCTTAGTGGATGATGGAACCTGTCTGCTGTAGTTAATAGGGAAGCTAACTCACATGCCATATAGTGAAGTCTGACAGAGCTACTCTCCAAGCTGCTGCTGGGTCTTTTCCCCTAAGAACTAGGAAGGCTTGCATGGTCTGAATATGCAGCCGGTATGTTTATTGCTAAATTAATTACATTGTAAAACTACTGTGTGTTTCCCCCTCAGTTCTCCCAGTTAAGATGCATCCATCAGAAATTAAAAAATGACTCTTTGGTTCATGGGAAGTTATAATTAGAAATACCTTCTTCCCTGCCCCCTTCCCTTCCCCCTCAAAAAAACCACGTACCAACCAAAAAAAAATCAAACTATATTAACCAGTACTATATTAATGTGGAGATGTTCTAACCAGTTTTTCTACATCATTAACATCCCTGCCTCCTGCACTTAGATTGCTCATTTTGCCACGCACTTTTTACCTTGGCAACAAAACAGCAGTGGTAGCCTGTAACTTATGCTACAAAACAGGTTGAGCAGAAGGTTCTGTAAAGCCAGCTTTACCTTACAGAACTAATTATCCCCACAAACTCGGGGTATTTCACAGCCATCATCAGCGTAGCATCAGATAGGTTGAATCAAGAGATGCATATAGTCCTTTGTTGCCTAAAAAATAAGTCAGAGATAGTTTTGAGAAGAGTGTGGCCAGAGGGCTGAGGGAAATTATCCTCCCCTTCTACTCTGCCCTGCTGAGGCCCCCTCAGGAGTACTGTGTCCCGTTCTGGGCTCCCCAGTTAAAGAAAGACAGGGAACTGGAGCATCTCTCTTACAAGGAAAGACTGAGGGACTTGGGTCCTTTTAGTCTGGAGAAGAGAAGACTGAGGGGGGACGTCATCAATGTGGATCAATATGTAAAGGGTGGGTGACGAGAGGATGGGAACAGACCCTTCTCAGTGGTGCCCAGTGACAGAAAAGGGGCAACAGGCACAAACTGGAACACGTGAAATTCTGTTTGAAAATAAACCCGTCTGGATGCGTTCCTGTCCAGCTTGCTCCAGGTGAACCTCTTTGACAGGGCGGTTGGACTACATGATCTCTAGAAGTCCCTTCCAATCCCTACCATTCTGTGATTCTGTAATATGCCATTGTGAATTTTGGCAACCTTGTACTTGCACTTGTACTTGGCAGCCAGAACATACTACCACGGAACAGATATTCTGATGTATTGCAAAAGATTTAGTTGTGAGTGAAAAGGTCATCATCTTCTGGGGTGTTCTGAATAATCTTCCACTTCCTCCTTTGTCAGAAGAGAAGAAATTGCCCATTAGTTTTCAGATTGGTATTTTCTCACATCAGAAAGCAGTCATTAACTTTCTCTAGAGGTAAGTAAAAAGGTGGCAGAAAAGCATTAAAACTGTTCTGTCTGATGTTAGAGAATATAAAATCCTGAGCAAACCGACATCTTCTTTGTTTTAGGAGAACTCAAGCTCTGGAAGAAAATCTGTACATCTATGTTGATGTTCAACATCTATGTTGAACTACACTTCTGTTTAGATGCTAAATTTTAATAAATTTTTACCGCCCAGAGAAGGCCTGTTAACTAGAAGTTTCTGAACCTGTTGCCTTTTGGAGAAGCTTAATACCAAATGACTCAGAAGTTCAGTATACTCTGAAAAATCTTTGAGAAGCTGTGAGATAACACATGCTGACACCAACTACAGTTATGCTTTTTCTAGCCTTTTGGTTCACTGCATTGCCCTATTCCTGGCAGCTCACTCTCCACACCTCTAGTAACAGGTACCTTATAATCCTCCAAAAGGTCAAATTTAAAAACAAAGTAAAAAAAAAAAAAAGCAAGCAAGCAAACAGACAAACCAAGAAGAATGCTCATAGGTAAGGCACAAATGTGACTTCATGGGCTGGTTGGTATCACTGTATCTAGTTTAATTTCACTAAAACATTACCACATCAAGCTGAGACTTTGCATATGTGAGGTTCAGATTCACAGGTTGTGGCCTTACCCAATTCAGTGAGAACACTCAGTTCTGCAAGCCTTGCTCGGTGTGAATGACATTATTACATTTGGTATCTCCCACTCACCCTCACTGCACACAGCTGAACCTGGACGCTCAATGGAAGATGACTACCTCTGTCAACTTCACTATCTGCTTTTATTGTAGCTTTCTTGTAGACTTGTTCCAAGGGCCTGGATTAATTAATTAGTTGAGAAAAGGCGAACAAAATTGTTTACCTGAGCACTCAAAAATGCTGTCAAGTTGGTATCAATTTGTTTATGCCAGTTGGCTAGTTTTTGAGTGAATGTCAACACTATATTTAAACAAGGAGAATGTTAATATGGAGTTGATGGCCCTTCCATTTCAGTACACAGTTGCCAGGAATATAGATTATATTAAATTCCAAATCAGTAAAAAAGATAAGTGATTTTTATTTGGAAATTCCAAAGTTA
Source organism: Scolopax mira (assembly GCA_004320125.1). NCBI lineage: Eukaryota > Metazoa > Chordata > Aves > Charadriiformes > Scolopacidae > Scolopax > Scolopax mira. Next base: position 11,009 of record BJBW01008185.1, read on the forward strand.
AGGTAATTTTTTTCTGTGCATTAGTTGGCATTATATAAATATTAATTTTTTTTCAATCAGCTTTTAGTCCTGAACCCGTTTCTGAAGAATCATGTCTGAAACATCAAAGGTTCTCTAATGTGTTCTTGCTTTATTAACAGAGCCTCAGTATGTTCACCATTAACCACTACAGTTAACAGCTACCACTGCATTTTATGCCTCTTCACAACTAGAACTTGCAATGCAATATTTTGCTGTGGTAGGAATGATGATTTTTTTTTTTCCTTTTTGACTTTGCTTTGAACTAGCTGTTGCCATGCATGTGCAGGAGAGAGGAGAACAAGATGAATGATATGTGGTTGGTTCTTTAGTTCTGTGAGAACACCAGGCCAGTTTCCCAGAATGTTCTACCTATACATTAAAATTCTTTGTACAGAAAGTTACACCAGTATGCCAAAGAAACAAAACTGTCAACACTAGACTTCACTCCAAGCTTTAAATGAATACATATGTGTTTTGGGCTTAGATCATGATTGGCTTGAATGTTGAAGACAGGTGGTTTTAAAGTGACTGCAAGAAACAAAGGTTGCAAAATATTCAGACAGTCGTGTCAATGACTGCAGCAAAGCAGTATCTACATCTATGCAGAACACAGTCAGTAAACCTCAAAGCACTTCAATGAAGAAATAATTACTCCCTTTATTTAATTCAGAAACTACGGATACCAGAAAATGTTTACAACAGGTACTCTTTCTTCCTGGTTTGCATAAGAAATACATTTTTTTTGCAAAGGCATGGCTTCAAGGTGCATTATCAGAAAGACTTCTTTATAGTTACTTAAGTGCAGTTTTTCAGAATGAGATATCCTCTGTTTATTTCTCATTCCTTTTCTGGCTTTGTGCTACAAAATAACAGGCTATAGGTGTACTCACACAATATATTTTTCACTTCACATTCTTGAAAGAACAGTGATTTGCTGTATCAATTTGTATTCCCACAGCTTGTTGGTGTCTGCTTGAATTGAAATTTTTATCATCACACACACTTACGATCTTCATTTTCCTTACTTTAGACAAAATGGGGAAGAAGGTGCTATCTCAGATTACTGGACGGTTTCTTGGTAAATTAAAACTAAGTCCATTGATTTCCAGTGCTGGTTTGAAGTCTTTAGTTGAAAACCATCCTACGGTACGGAGAGCAGCCAATTGACAGACCAAACAACATCAAGAGTAAACAGAATGTCAAATATATGGATAAAATACAGGAAGCCTTTGTGCAGGACAATAGAGTCTTTTTGAGGATGCAGTTCAAATCTTCATATGCAGATCTTGAACGAAAAATGGTTTTCTTCAGGGTGGCAATAATCCCACTTCCTAGCAGAGCTACAGACATGGCTTTTAGGCATGTGCCAGCAAGTTGGAACAGAAAACCACAACAGAGTATTTGTTTAGAATGTTTTTCACTACTAAACATTTGTATGTTATAGTACAAACCCCTGATTTTTGCTTGGAAATCAGGCTAGTTTGTTTCTTTGTGTGTTTATTTATTTTACAGAACTTTTCCTTATATAGACTTGTTTCACTGTTTCAAGAGATCACCAGCAGCCCAAGATCTCTCTGGACTTCTCACAAGGAAAAAGGTATGGTAGTTTTCAAAAGTTTTATTCTTTTGAGGACTGAAAATCTTTTAAGAGAAGAGAGCTGCTCTTGAGGACTTACTACATTACTGAGAGCAAGAAAGTAAGGCCTCTCTTTCTCACAAACTTCTTACTTGTAACTCATCATCAAGAGGTAAATACTTCCTGATTTTTTGGTTGGGTTTGTGTTTTGGTTTTGGTCTTGGTTTTGGTTTTTTAATATTTACCTTTGCCACAAAACACCAGCAGCTATGATAAGGCAGTGCTTAGGAAAAGAAAGACCAATGGAAAAAAAAATTAAGAGGTCCAGCAGGAATTTTGTCCCTCAGGAAGGCTCAGTGGAGCTGCTTAAAACAAATATGAGAAGAAAGATGTTTTGTCCTGGATATTTGAGATTACTTTAATAATTGATGCCTAAGTGAAACCATACCTTTATCAGACTGTACTAAGGAAAGGTACTAAGTACTCTAGACCTAAAAAGTATGAAACTGTTAAAAGGTATCAGGTTTGAAGAAACCAATGAAGTTCCTCCAGGAGACCTCAATTTTATAGGCAATCTTGAAGTCTTAGGGACTCTCTTGTTCAGCATCTATCTGTGACATACATGGGACACTCAAACCTGAACAAAATGTTTACACAGAACCCAGATTTAAACATAGAATAAAAAGGAGTGGTGAATTTCAGAATGTAAATAACTAGCCTGTAATTAAGACCCCACATTTTCCCTCCAGAGCAGAACAGTAATGGACTACATGCCCAAACCACTAACTCTTGGGAACATAAAGAAACAAGACAGATTTGGAAACTTAATCTGCAAAATCAATACATGAGTTTGGAAAGAGCACTCATAAACTGTGAAAGACTGTATAAAGTGTGCAACAAAATACACAGCCCCACAGTATTTACCCGTGTGTTGAAATTCTACGTTTCCAAAGATGAAACAACGATGAAATTCCTAATAAAAATGAAAGTATACTCTTACACCAGTACAGATTCAAGGAACTGTTCAAGAGGCAGTTGTACCTAGTAATGCGAATAAAACCATTGTAATTTCTGCTAATAAATGTGCAGTTTATATGATTATGTGATGTCTAAGCTTACAGCAAAGCCACAAACAGACAATAATCAGATCGTATACCAGGGGACAATTCTTATTATAGGCTCATGTGTACTAAGTCTGCAAGTTAAAGACAATCTTGTTGGCAGTTGCCACCTCGTCCATGTTAGAAATTACACAGGTGTCACCTCAACAGGGCATCCTGCTTGAAGAAGATAAGTCACTCAATAAGTGGTTTATTTATCTGATATGCAGGGCAGCTTGTGCTGGGTACCTCCAAGGAAGGACTCCCAGTGGAGACCAGGCACCCCAATTATACCCTTATAGACAGATATCCCAGAATATGCCACTCATTACCTGATCCCCAAGTCCAATCACTTAGTTATGGTTGGTGGTCTTTTGATTTCTTACCAGTTTTTTTTGGTTGCTGGGCTGGCTGCCTTCTGAAGATACCACATTCTCTCAGATTTGTTTCCTTGGTCCTTATCTTCTTCTTTGCACCTACAGTTTCAGCTAGTTTTGTGGTTGCAATGTTAGCTTTATCAGAAAATTTACTCTCAGACAGCCCTTGCAGCCTAAAACTTCAAGACCTTTAGCTTCAAGTGCTAAGTAAGGCTATTAATCGTAACAAGTCTCAACACTTGAAAATACACAGATTATGATTTTCTGAGGGAATGGACATCTAGTCCAGTCACGGAAAATAAGAACCTATAAATTTTATTCACAGCTGAGAATAGAAAAGAACTCATATGAGAGTGCTGGAAAATTCATCTGTCCAGATCTCATACTTCTGCAATTTCTCAGGAATCACATATAGGGCACTTTTATGAAGGCGCTGTACAGAAAGGCTGACTGCCCAGAGGGACAGCAGAGCAGGACATTCTGTTTCCAGCATAGCAAATTTTGGTAAATAGCCAACAGAGCAACCATGTTATAAAAAAAGAACGCACAATAACAGATAATGTACAGTGAAAGTGTAACTGAAAGAAAATTCAGAAATAACAAAAGTACTATCTACTTTACAGAAATAAGACAAAATGTGATAAAGAAAGAAATATGGGGAACTTATGAGTAGATGTTGAAAGCTTGATGATAAAGAAGGATCAAAGTAAAAACTAGAGGCTAATGCTGTACTTAACAATAACATCTAAAGGGACTTCAGTTTCATGGTCCTAAGATGGAATGAATTTCTTTACATATGCTGGAAAAAAAGTGTTGATACTGAATTATTTTTCCCTCCTGTCTACAACTAGCAATACCAGACAATATAACATGAAATGATATTAGCTATATATGTTATACCAACAATCGTGAAGTCTGCAATGTCAGCAAAATGCTGACACCAGACTGCCAGTTTGTGTAACAACTGACATCAAAACACTGTCCTTTTAAAAACATAACCAAATCAAAGATGCTGCTGGTGAGTTAATTTAGTTGCCCTAATTTATAGGGCAAATAAAATACGTGTTTGTATAGCAAAACACAAACAAGAAAGACTATAAAACAGTTTCTAGTAGAATTGTTCCTCACAGCTATTAGAAGACCTTCAACAGGTGAGAAAGGAGAACTGAAACAAACTTAAATGCAAAAATTTGGCTATGAAGTAGTCAACAGATGATAGAAAATCAAAGGAAGGGCTTGAGCAGAGCATTGCAGATACACAGCCTGCAGTGCTTTCAGAAGAAGCCTGCACCGAGGTCACCTTAAAGCAATTGTGAGACCAGGCTTGAAATTCGTGAAATGTTTCAAAAGTGCACAGGAGAAATGAAACAAACTCAAGACATTAGTTCAGAATTCCTGGTATGTATATACACATATGTATAAGTCTGCATGTATATCTGCATGTATTTATCTATGTATTTATTGATATTTATATATACAGTATCCGTACCGATTTGCTTTGGGAGAGGGGACTTTCTGAGACAGTGGATACTTTTCATAAAATTTGTAAGAGTGTGAAAGGTTGAAGTTCGTCTAATTTGTTAGTATCTTAGGAGGAGCTTGACTGATTCTCCTTATGGTTAAAACACTGGCCTTGCCAGGCCACATCACACTGATCTTTCATCCCGCCCGCCAGAGCAGCCAGCAAGAGAAGGTCTCATTTGTCCCACCAGCAGACATGTTAACGCTAGACCTGCTTCTCACCTCTTAAATGCAATCAGCAAGTCACGCTTTCCAACTGGATCACAGTAACAAAAACATAACCAAAGAGGTTCTGTTGGGTTTACTTGTCAAGGTCATGGGCGTAGGTTGGGGGCTGCAGGTGTGGCCTCTGAGAGAAGAGGCCAGGGGATGCTTCATGCTGGACACAGATGGTTCCAGACGGCTCCAAGATCGACCCATTAGTGACCAAAACTGAGCCCATCAGTGATACCGGTGGCATCTCTGAGGTAACATATTTAAGGGTAAAAAACACTGTACGTCATCTGTGAGAGAAAGAAGTGAAAGAAACAGGGGAGAAAAAGTCCTGCAGACACCAAGGCCAGTGGAGAAGGAGGATGAGGAGGATGAGTCCAGATGCTGGAGCAGAGATTCCCCTGCAGCCCATGGTGAAGACTATAGTGAGGCAGGCTGTTCTCCTGCAGTCCATGGATGACCACAGTGGAACCGATATCCACCCTGCAGCCCATGGAAGACCCCACATTAGAGCAGGTAGACATGCCCTTCCTTCAGGAAGATTTAGCCAGTGGAGAGCCCACACAGGAGCAGACCCCCAGCAGGAGCTGCAGCCTGGGGAAACAACCCACACCGGAAGAGTTCATGAAGGACTGTTATCTCATGGAAAGACTTATGCTGGAGCAGAGGAACAGCATGAGGAGGAAGGAGAGGCAGAGGAGCTGTTGTTGACTGACCATAACCTCCAGTCCCCATACCCCCTGCACCGCTCACGGTAGAAGAGTCAGAAATAAAGAAGTGAAGTTGAGCCTGGGAAGAAGCCAGAAGGACCAGGGGGCAGGTGGTTTTAGCTTTGTCTTTGTTTCTCACCATTTCACTCTATTTATAATTGGCAGTAAATGAAAGTAACCTTTCCCACATTGAGTCTGTTTTGACCATGATGGTAATTCATAAGCAATCTCCCTGTCTTTATTCTAACCCATGAGTTTGTTGGTCTTATTTTCTCTCCCAGACCTGTTGAGGAGGTGGCAGCAAGCCAAGGTCAAACCCACCACAGTGGTGCAACGAGAGGCCCCTAATTTACCCAGTGAACATTTTTCAGTTAATTTTGGCAACTCAAGGCTGCAATCCACTCTCTTTTCCATTCTGTAATTAGTACTAAGTGCCAGACAGTGTCTTGGAAGAAGTTTGTCCCAGGATGGTCTTGATCATGCAGTACTGTCGCAGTTTATTTATATTCATACTCAACTTATTTTAAACTTGCCTTAAAAATTTTCCTCTCAAGAAGTATGAAGATTTGGTGTAAACACACAATGGGTAAAATGAAAAAGAATTTCTAATGTATATTACACATAAGCTAAGGAAGAACACATGACCCTCCTTTATTAATTTTAGGCATGGGCCAAGTTCATCCCTCCAAAGGAATTGTCACTCATGTCAGAAGACACTGTTCCAAGGAGAAGTTCACTAAAATGTACTTCAGTTATATTTTCTTCTTCCTTCTGTCAGACAAGGCTTTGTGTTGAAGTGGTTTTGGCAGCTGTGATCCTCCTCTTCAGACCTCTTGTTTTTTTTCTCCACACACAGTGTTTGCATTTCTGGCACACACCCTTCTCACCCCCCAACTTACGCTGAGGCTCAGCTTTCAAGAGTTCATCTGCAAACTGAAGAGTAGTATTATTCTTTTCCTTACTCAGGCAGTAGGGAAGCAGTGTGGGGAACCTAGGCAAGAACGCCAAGTGTCATAAACTTTACAACAAAGGGAATTGTTCCAAGGGGCACTTACAGAAAAGCTAATAAAAAGATCTGAATTGTAGCAACTCTTTCCTTAGAGAAGGATAATGTAGTAAAGGCACAGTGTCTATATTAAGAAACCTTCAAGCCCTGGCAGGATTCCAAACTGGGGTTAGGATCCTCTGTCTACCTGAGGATCCTAATATTAGGAGCATCTTCCTCATGGTAGGAACTTGTCATGTTGAACTGTCACAAGAAACAGACATTGGGCTTACACTTACTAGACATAAAACTCAGGCAAGTGATCTTGCGAAAAGGTTAGCAGAGAAGCTACTGACATTAGAAAGTGCTAGACCATTGCCTGGCTTCTCAGAAAAAATAAATATTTACTTTCTTAAAACTGGTAAAATTGAGAAGACACAAGAATGAACAGTAAGCATAAAAAACCTAAGGCCTTTAAAATGTTCTATATTCTTTAGGTTTCCCAAGAAAAAGCCTAAAAGCTTGGATGCAGCTGTCAAATGACAAAAGAGATAGTAATATTAATTTAGAGCAAGCATACCCTTGAGACAGAGGTCCTCCTAGTTGAAATATGTTTAAGCTATATTCTCCTGCACCATAACTATGTCAGTTTAGCCATGCGCAGAAAACTGTTCTTGAAACTGCCTCAGTTATGTTTTTTGTATGCCTTATTCCCACAGCAAACACTGGATTGCTGATTTTATCACATCTGTCAAACATTCATGTAAACTAATCTCATGAAAACCAATCAAGATTTACAACAAAATCAATTACGTATTTTAAATTTCCTGTACTTGTGACTTGCTTTTTGTTCCGTTTTGCCCATATTTTGTCTCTTAAGTTACACTTTTTTCCATTGCTTTGTCTAATTCCTCTATCAGTGCTTCCAAAATTACTTTTCTTTTTACTTTTTATACTTTATTTGTTTCACAGCTGCCATACAGCCATCTCTCTCGCTGGTCTATCACACAGCAGGAAGGACCTTACCGTCTTCATATTCCAGCCTCAAATTTAGAATAGGTGCAAACCTGGTGCAAACCCACTTCATCCATTTGCTTTCAGGGTGGGTTGACCAAAACGCCCCATGAAAGGAACCGTAACTGAAACACAGTCCCTGAAATTTCACAAAGCTGCAATAAACAAATGACGAGTCTTTGCCAGCATGGTCAGCAAAGGATCACAACCTCTCTAATCACGTCAGTCTATGACTCTCTTGTGCAAAAGGTAGAGAATAACAGACTTCTGAACTTCAGCTATCTACCTGAAATAACTACTTTCAGTAATTAATACTTTTTATTTACTTTTGTGTGTGTGTGTGTTTGTTTCTTTGCAGGAAGTAGTTTTTAGAGGGTACCTTCTCTAACTGCAGCAATATACATCAACTCTGGTGCTTTGCTCATTTTTATCCAACACACCTCTTTGCATCTATAGCTGTGTTAAGTAATTAAGGCGGAGGAGTGAAAAACAACAAAAGAAAACATCATCCCCCAAAGCTTACCCAATCCAGGCTCTTAAGAGTACTTGGTGTCCAGCTCTAGTGTTACTACTTCTTGAGTTGCAATGGCAATACTGCAAGGCTTTGTAGATGATTAAGCAAGAGAACAAATACTTGTATTTACACTACCCATGACTTACTGTTCTAATTTACATGCGAGACAAACTAGATACAGTCATCGGCTGTAATTGTAAACCATTACTCTCCATGGGACAAACAACTAGGAAATCTTATCCCCTTCCCCCAAATTGCTCATTCCCTTCCCATAAACTTCTGTTATACCAACCTCTACTGGGTTTACAAAGGAAAGGCCTTTTTAGTATGGTGCTCCATCAGAAGTTCAGCCCTATAAATAACAGACACACTAGAAAGGCCCCCTTTTTCACAGAATCTTCGATTGGAAGGGAGTGTTGAGATAAACAAGTCCAAACACCAAAAAAAACCCCCAAAACCCCATGACTGCCAAGCTAGGAGGAAGTTATACAGTACTCCTCCACCCAGAGGTACACATGTAATGAAAATTTTCTTGACAACATGACAATGCAGGTTTGAGGTCTTGCAGTCCATCCCCAAGCTCTCCTGCCTGATCTAAGTGGTGGCATGTGGAGGCAATTCCCCCTTCTGCTGGCAGAGTCTCCTAGTACCAACCTTTAAAGAGAATCTTCTCATTTTCTTGTTAGCTTTCAGACCACTGATCCTGCTTACTGTGTGGATGCATGAACTTCCAGCAGGAGCTCCCATCTGGGATGAGGAAAGGACCAAATCATGCTGTGCTCCAGACAGCGCTGGTATACAGGGGTTCTTGGGGAATGCTGCCGGCCGTGTTCAAGCATTTGGGGTTTTTAAAGGAGGAAGGTGTGTGCCTACAGCTTCCCATTTCCTTAGAATTTATTTTCGTTTTCTTTTTAATTACATTGATAACATACTAAGAAGCTGTCAGCCCCTAAACTCCATGTTTCACAGCTCTCCAGACCCTGTGGAGTGCATTTACCCTCCGGCAGGCATTTGATGGGACAGAGCGACCAACAAACCAAAGTCTTCCTCAGACACACGCTTTCCTTTCCACGGCGGCAAGTTTCGCGCCCGGGGCCCCCAGCCGTGTCTACTCCCTTCCCACCGACACCACCCGTCCCCCCGCCCCACTCCCGCCTCTCGACTTTTCCACCCGCTGGACCCATGCGAAACACCCGTGAGCGCTAGAGGCAAGCTCTGGCAGGCCCCGCACGCCCACGGCTGCGGGAGCCCCGGCTCCGCGACCGAGCCCCTCCAGCGCCGCCGCGGGGGCTTTCCCACGAGCCCCCCCGCGGCTGGCAGGGCCACCGCCGCCCACCCGTGTGGGCTTGTGACGGGTGCGGGACATGCCCCGCCGGTGTTGCCTCCTCCTGACGTTCCTCGGGGGCACCATCAGAAACCCCTTTTGTTGCCGTGAGTCACGGAGGCGTTGGCGCCGCGCCGTCCCGCGTGGGTTTCCCCGTTACCGGGGGTAGCCTTAAGAGAAAAAAAGAAAGGCTGAACACCGGCAGCCGCTCCGGGGGGCTGGCGACAACCCGGAGCGCGGGAGGGGCCGGGCGGCGGCGGCGGTCGGCGTGGAGCGAGGGGCCGGTGCGGCGGGTGGGTGTGCCGGGGGAGGTGCGGGGCCGGTGCGGCGGGTGGGTGTGCCGGGGGAGGTGCGGGGCCGGGCGGGGCAGGAGAGGTGGAGCTCCGCGCTGCTGGGGCGTCCCGCCTGCCCCGGGCCCTGCCGTACGCCGAGCCGCGCGTGTGGACACGGCCCCGCAGGTGGGTGCTGCGGGCGGGACGGGAGCGGGGCGGGCTGGGCTGGGAGCACCGCTCGTCCCGCGGATCTCCGTCCTGGAGCCCCGGGACCGCCGGGCAGGTGCCGCACCGGAGGGAAGGGGGAGCGCATCTGCTCTGCCTCCCTCCTTCTCCTCTGCTTTCGCCTCCTCTTTACTTTATTCTCCTTCTCTCCTTCCCCTCTTCCCTCTCTTCTTTCTTTTATTTTTCCTTCCCCCCCTTTCCCTTCCTTCCCCCCTTTCCCTTTCCCCCTCTTTTCCCCTATCCCCCTTCTTCCCTTTCTAGGTCTTTCCTTTTTTCCTTCTCCCCTTTCTCCCGCTTTTTCTTTTTTTCTTTCTTTTCCCGCTTTCTGTCTGCCTTTCTTCCCTCCCATTGCCTTACGCCCCGGCGGTGCAAGGGTGCAGGGGAGCCCAGGGCAGGCTGCGGGGATGTTGGGTTGGTATGAAATCTGTTAGCGAGCACACGAGTCCAAGGGACATCTGATGCTCCTGAGGTATTGCAGTCCTTGGAGGTTTTTTTTTTTTTTCCTCTGTTAAACTTGCTAGAACTGGGAAAACCCTGAAGAAACCTCCTTCTTTTCAGAACGGCTAAGCTGTTCAGAAGGTTGTAACTAGTTTTCTGTGACCCAGGTTGGGTGGGAGGACTCAGAAGCCTGACAGGAGGCTCAGTTATGTTCTGGCATTTTGCCTCCTTTCAAGGTTGCTTAGAAAAGTAGATTTCTTTGTGGGAAAGAGGAAGAGTGGCAGGAGGAGGGAGCTGCTGTTTTGGAGCCTGCAATTTTAAATTCCTCGTTTAATGGGATATGAGGTGGATGACCTCAGAGCTGGCAAGAATGGCAGAATCAGAAGTGGTAGTAAAAGAAGTGGGGACAAATGTAGCATTTCAGTCTATCGGCTTCTACTGAAAACTTGTGAAAAATTATGCGGTGTTTGTAGCTCAAGTTGGATCTCAGTTACAATAGCATGTTTCTTTTGAAAATGGGTGTATACAAAAGAAAATAGTGGTTTAAATTTCTCCCAGTGATTCTCTAGTGTAGCAAACATCAGTTATCAACATCATCTCTTTCGTGTGAATCTGAATTGTCTGGGGTTATATGTCTTTCCTGAGGCTAGAAGAGACAAAAGTTGTTTTAAAAACAGAATTACCCCAAACCCCAATACCTTTGCCAAGTTTGTTCTCTTTTTTTCTAACTTAAGCAAAACACCCTGGGGAACACACAAGCTGAAGATTTACAGTCTGCTGTGCTGAGAATACAGTGATTTACTAAGCCAAATACTACTTTCCAAATTTGTTGCCACAGTGGAAAACCCACTGCTCGTCTTACGAAAAAAAAAAATTGTTTTTCTAATAATCTCCTCCTGGTTTTCCCTTGGATTTCCAAAAGTTCACCACTCACTTTGGTTCATAAGCTCCTGAAACTTGAAAATACCTAACTACCGATGTAGAATTCTTTTTTTTTGGAAAGGTGAAAAAAGGTAATTCCAGAAGAATGTAGTATGCCCAGCTAGTACAACTGAAATAACTTGTGCTGTTAGGTTTATTTCATAGCTCCAGGGAAACCACTTCTTGCACTGTGAAGCATTATTGTGCATGGGATAATTGTAAGGCTCGTACAAAACTTAATAAAGCAAACAGAAAGCTCATTGCATCTCAGAAGACTGTGATAAGTTATCTCAGAAGGCTGTTTGCACCCACCAGACAAGAACAGTGTAAATTGTAACAAAAACTGTATGTTTGGTAACTGCTACTCTCTGTGTTACACTCTTCCCAGGTGTGGATTCTCCTATCATACATGTTGTTCTCAATTAGATTTCAAATTAATTGTATTTTTCAATTAGATTTCTTCTTTTTGTTTATCTTTTTGTGGGGTGGAAGGATTAGGCTATTTTCCTAATGAAAAATCCTGCAAGGAAGAGAGTAAGAGGTGGCAGTTCTCACCCAGTGTAAAGTGTCTGTGTAAAGTTATCCATTGCTGATGATATATACAGTACTATAAAATGTAATATGGGGGTGCATGTGGGCGTGTTTGTGTGTCTTTTTGTGTATTTTCCACCACAACCTACTTTCCAGGTAGTATCTGCTCCTTAGACAATAACAAGTTGTGTTTTTGAACGGTATTTTTATGTGCAGTTGTCTTGCAGGTCAAATTGAACAGTGAAAAGAACCAAAAAATATCATCTAATACCTCCTAAACTGTAGATTAAAAGAAGGAAGTGTTATTTTATTGACTTGCACAATAGAGTTAAGCCTACACACCTAAGCTTGATATTGATCCTTCTTAGTCCTGTAACTACAAGAGACATCTGTTCTTTCCAGAGGAGATGATTGCTGCTGTTACCATTTGTTCTTTAGCTCACTGATTAACTGTAGGTATGGCTTTAAAACTTTTTGTTCTACATAGGGCTAAAGAAAGTGTCCTCAGAATAACATTTTAAATGTTGTGCTTGAAATTTGACAGCCTCTTCCTTCCCCCATGAGGTTTAGTTGTGGTTTAATACAGGTTTCCTTTTCTGTAACAGTCTGACAGTGTGTCCCATTCTGAAATACAGCATTGTCACATTTAGCAGTTAGCAAAATTCTGTAGGTGGGTGTGAGGAGGGCAGCAACTGCTCCATTCCTGGTGAAATTACAGTTCCTACTTTAGAATACTGGGGGAAAAATAGACACGCATTTTACTTTGAAGCAGCCGATGTGTGTAAGTTACCTTGATGAACACCAGGCAGTTGTAGTGGGTGTTAAATTGGATAATTTTAAAGATTTTGTGGGGTTTTGTCTTGTAATTTGTGAATGTACTTTCAGTGTTAATTACTTTGAGGTAAAAAGTGATTTTTTAAGTGAGTTGGTTGCTATGAGTTAGTTACTATTCCTCAGTACTAGGAGATGCAGACTTCTTGAGATAGGAACTGGTTACTGCGTGACTTTGCCATAATGGCTTTACTTGCTGTAGTTGAAATTTCTTATTGTTGCAGGTCTGCCTGTGGGACCTTTAAGGATGAATGTGAAGGAAGGAAAATGGGAATCAGGCTTTAGGCTGATCTGAGGAATCTTGATACAGTAGTAAAAGAGGATAAAAAAGGCTATCAAAACTTACATTTTCTCAGTGACATTTTACACATCAAGTGCATGTTCATGTGGGTTTTACTTGGCTTTTAAAAGAGAAATATTTTAGTCTGTCACATTCGTGACATTTGAACATAAGATCTCCACATAACTCTGGGGTTTGAATGTATTTTCATACTTCTCTTCCCCTTACCCTCTCCACTCATGAAAAACAAATATCTACTTTTAGGTACAATTGCTATTTAATCTCCGTGTAGTGGTAGGTGCAGAAGTGCTAGTCATTTGTGGAACTTTGTTTAAAGGCACCTTCTAAGCTAATGAGACTGGAGGCGTATTTTTTCCTATAAAAAGGAAAGGTCGTCTTTTTTTATTTTTTCTTTTTCCTTTTTTTTTTTTTCTTTTTTTAGCAGCTCTGAAGGAAATGCCCTCCTCTTGCAGAGTGCTGTCAATGAGCAGGGAACTGCACCCACATGGTACCCTGCTGCTGCCTCTGAATGACTCTCTGAGTTAAGGTCTTAGCCCTGTAAAGTCTAATGGTATCTCAAATGGTATCTCAGCTTATGAACAATCTTTATTTTCAGTACGGCTGAAGACTATCTAATGGAACAAACATTAGCATACTTTCATTCAGTTACAGGCGTATCTGCTTTCAAGCTCATGCTGCTCGATATCATGGAAATGCCAAGTAAATGTGACTCTGCTCTGTGTCTGGCAGATCCCTGCAGATAACCCTGCATCTGTGTGGTCTGTCTTTGTGCTCATGTGTGTTTGGGTTTATGCAAGCTGCTTTAAAAATCACTTGCTTTCTCAGAACAAATGTTCTGCGTAAGTGAACCTGAATGGAAGCAGGTTATTGTAATAAGTGCTTGCGGGACATGGATGCTTTTAAGCATCGTGGATATGCCCTGGTAAAACTCAAGGATTTTGCAACAAATCCACCCTCAGTGGAGGGCCTTCTTCAAGTGTTGAGGAAAAGTTTTGTATCTCAGGTGGAATTTGTGAATGGGGAAAGAGAACAGCAAGGGTCTGGTCAACACCTGCTCAATTAATATTTTTAGGGGTAGCTGAAGCTTCCTTACATCTTCCCTCCCTCCCAGGCAAGAGAAGGGAAAAATAAGTCAGTTCTGACTTGCACTCCCCACCCATCAAAATGATTACTTGTCTCTTGGCCCATCCCAACTATCACTCAGGGGTGGATGTACTCAGCTCTTTATTTTCCACTTGTTATTTAGAGAAATACATTTTTCTGAATAACAACCCACAGGTTGTCATGAATGGATGTAGGATATTAGTACAGCTGCTGGGAAGTTTTCAAATACTTATCCCTGTTGCAAGGCCTTGATTAAAAGCTAATGTGTCTGGGGACATATGATAGAGGCTGGTGTTAGGTTCGCGTTGCTGGGTCCTCTACACAGTATAACAAAAATCACCAAAGCAACTACAAGAGAGCAAACATCAATGTCTTCTTCCTCTGGTATTTGTTAAAGGAAGCAGAACAGGAGGAAAAATGAAGGGAAGGAGCCAGGTGTGCCTCAGTTCAGCAGCCCACAAGGCTGAGAGAGTTGTGACTCTAGAACATTGCAACTAAACCTGCAAGGCCTATCAGATCTTCCCTGCTCTTGTTGTAACTGGTTTTGACCTCCTGACAGCCTCTGTGATGCCGCCTAACTCTCAACTCTTTCCTGGCATTTTCTATCAGTCTTTCACAAGATACACAGGCTGCTGAAGTATCCCAAAGTACTTTCTTACCCTGTACCTGCCCCCTTCTGAACTTCTGCTACTGATGCTAGCCCATGGTGTATTTTGGAGGCTACATTGCTTCCTTTTAGATGCCAAATCAGCATTTAACATCTTGCCTCAACAATTTTTCCATGGATATGAGAAAAGTGCCAAAATTAAAAGACACGTGATTTTCTTTCGTTCCTGTGCCACTAGCCCCTAATAATTCTCATCTTATCATGGGTCTGTGTACCATTTCACAGCAAGCCCCAGATGCTTTTTCCAAGGAAAGCCACATGGTTATTGCTTAAACACACAAAAAAAATACCTACTTGGTTTGCAGTTTTGCTCTGCTCTCTAAACTCCTTCAGTCAGGATGGAGGAGAGGCGTGTGTTTTACATGAGCTGGCAGGAGGGAGGCTTTGCAGCTCCTGGGGCCCGGGAATCCTGTTATCCCAATCCCAACGCTGTGACCCTAGAGTAATGCTGATAGGGGCTGACACAGCTTTTAACCTCATTTAGGGAAAGACCCATCTCTCACTTTCAGCCATACCAGTGCAAACGTATGCCAGAAGGCCTGGAGCCTGGGTTTGCTGTGGTGTGGTGAGAGATTTCCAGGGTGCCGCAGGGCTGGGGGCTCCCCTTGGCAGGTCTGGCAGCCAGGCCTGTCCCACTGCCCATGCTGGGAATGGGGCAGCTGGGGGACACGGGGGCAGCTCAGGCATCAGGCGCCTCCCTGGGGACAGGGATGGGGACAGGCCAAGGCTGGGCTGAGCCCAGCTTGTCAAGGCCCATGGACAGGCTGTGGGGGCTGGAGACCAGCCCTGCCATGGCATCATTGCAGCAGGGGCTGACAGCACTGTGGGGGTCATGGGGGAGCCAGCAGGGGACTGGCTGGAATCATCAAGGTATAATCTTATAATAGGGTAAATGTGTGCTCACAGCCCAAAAAGCCAACCTATCCTGTGGAGCATCAAAGGAAGTGTGGCCAGCAGGTTGGAGGAGTCGATTCTGCCCCTCTACTCCCTTCTCTTGAGACCCCACCTAGAGTGGCCCGTGTCCAGGTTTGGAGTACTCAGCACAGGAAGGACATGGACCTGTTGGAGTGGGTCCAGCAGAAGGTCACAAAAATGATCAGAGGTATGGAGCACCTCCCCTGTGAGGACAAGCTGAGAGAGCTGGGGTTGTTCAGCCTGGAGGAGAGAACTCTCCAGGGAGACCTTATAACGGCCTTCTGGTAACTGAAGGGGGGCCTACAGGAGGGAGGGACTTTCCATCAGGGACTGGAGCGATTGGGTAAGGGTTTTAAATGGTTTTAAACTGAAAGAAAGGAGATTTAGATTAGATATTAGGAAGATGTTCTTTGCTGTGAAGGTAGTGAGACACTGGAACAGGTTGCCCAGGGAAGTCGTGGATGCCCCATCCCTGGGGGTGTTCAAGGCCAGGCTGGATGGGGCTTTGAGCAGCCTGCTCTGGTGGGAGGTGTCCCTGCCCATGGCAGGGGGGTAGGAACTTGATGATCTCTAAGGTCCCTTCCAACCCAAACCATTCTATGATTCAGTGATTTGTGCCTTTGAAGCCCTGATGACAGCCGTGAGGGCTGAACACAGACAGATTCCCAGAGGCCAGCTCATTGAATCTGCTGCCATACTCCTCCCAGTCTGGCGTGTGGCCAGTAGAGATGGGAGCAGGGCTGCTCCTTCCACCCACAGCACATCATGGTATTGGACCAGTTGCACCATGAAACTATGGCTGAACTGTGTTGGTGGCCAAAGGCTGGTTTCCCTGTTGCTAGGCTGAGGTATGTGCCCTTCGTCAGGACTGGTGTAGCGGCCCTTTGATGGCC
Organism: Scolopax mira; assembly: GCA_004320125.1. Taxonomy (NCBI): domain Eukaryota; kingdom Metazoa; phylum Chordata; class Aves; order Charadriiformes; family Scolopacidae; genus Scolopax; species Scolopax mira. The sequence continues at coordinate 27,462 of BJBW01008185.1, forward strand.
CTGCACCATTGCAAACATCCTCTTTTTGTAGGATATAAACCAGCTGTATAAAATGTTGTTAACCCAACAGCCTAAATTATTAATCTGACCCATGGTACTGGCTGAAGCAAGTCAGCAATAGACTACATAGGTACTATGCCAAAGTAGCTGAAGGAGAATAAACTTAATCAAAGAAAGGCTGTGGCCACGGACAAGAGGGACAAACATTCCCGGCCCAGCTCAGCCTGTGATTTCAGATAAGTTTGGCTTCACCTATCCTTAAACAAAACCAGAAAATCCCAAAAGAAACCTAAGTCTTCATAAAAAAAAACACAAACGCACAAACAAATAAAACCTTTTATGTGATTATACCACAGCAGGTTGGTGGGAGACCAAAGTTCACATGGAGGTTTTATACAGACAGGCTGGACTGGAGGTGCAGCATGAAATGGCAGTGCTATTAGCAAGGACCCTTATATCCACACCATAGGGCTGAGTATACAAGGCCTTTCTGAAAGAGATTCTTTATCCCGCTTTTAACTAAGGTTTATTCTAAAACAGAAGCAGGAAATACTTCTTAGTAAGTTTTGTTCTTCTGAAACTGTAGAAGGTAAAGACCTCAATGTTAGCTTTTGATTAAGCGTGCCTGCATTGTAAAGAAAAGGGAGGGGGTGGCAATCGTCTTGAAGTGTGTGTTACTCCAGAATGCTACTCCTCCTATAAAAACTGAGAATAGGATAAAAGAGTAGCGCTAACTCTTATCCTAAAGAAAGAATGATTCCACTTTCTGTCAGCTAAAGCTCCACAAATGTAAGTGTAGTCTCAATTTCTGAGTTGATTGTCAGAAGAGAGTAATTTAAGGGTAACCAGTATCGTAAGCTTCATCCTATGGAAATATATACTCAGTAGAAATTATGGAGATTACCACATAGCGAGTTTCCTCCCTTTGTTAGTTTCATATGTGTTGGATATATTTTTATTGAATTGGATCCACTAGTCAAACCTAGAGGATGTCAAGAAGCAAGTGTGCAATTATAAAGCATGTTAAAACTTGATCTAAAGCCTGTCATTATGTTTGATGTCACATTGTGAGCTAAAAGTGGTAATTGAGGAGTTTCCCTTTTAATTTTTTCTTAATTCAAATCCAAAGTGTGAGACATGATACTTAGAAGGTACCTTTGTTCTTTCAACTGCAATTTCACACTAGTTCACCTGTCTACCTGAAGGGTTAAAATTTTAGTTCTTCCAGTTTGCCTTCACTATAGAGCTAAACCAGAGTTGCAACAAATGCCCACCCCCTAAGATAAATTAGAAACAGGATAAAATAGTTACAGGCATAACTCTGAAAACAAAGTACACTTTATAGTAAATAAGGTGTTTATTAAACGTTGTTAGTCACAAGTAGCTTGTGGTCTCTGCCTGTTGGTGGCTTGAATTACAAAATATTTGGTTGTTGCACTTCCTTAAAATACTGATGATCCTTACAGCTGTGCCAGGCATCCTGCAGTGAGCTGGACCTTACCCTCCACTGACTACAGGTGGATCAACTGCTGCAGTCAGTTTGCAATGCTGTGGGCACATTTTACTACCAGCTTTACTGTTCTGTGGTTTTCAAGTAGCACATTAAAAGCAACAGTTTGAGAACGAAAAGCTAAAATGATTTTAAGGAGGCTTAAAGAAAAGAGGCAAAAAAAAGAAGAAACACCCTACACTGAACACCTACAGCAAAACCCGGAAGTGGACATAGCACACACTTCTTTTTCTTAAATTTTTTTACCAGCTTTTGGGAGTAGCAATTATTCTCAGAGCTGTTCAGAAAGTTACTGAGAGGCATTACATTTTTCTTAAAAGTAGTAAAAATGAAAGGAGCTGTACATGTCTCAAATAATTCAATATTTCATTAACCTTTTAACTTAGAGATTAAAATTTTGGAAGATGCTCTCTATAAACTGTATCGGCTTTTGCAGTTAGAGGTCGGTTTGAAATTCAAACCTGCACTGAATTACTAGGCAATGAATTTGTGAGTACAAATGGCATTTGAATGGCAATGTAAGTTGTTTAAGTTATTCTGTTATTCTTTTATTGATTAGTTTACCTGCATAAGGTAGTACTTACAAAAAAAGACACCCAGCTCTATAATCCAGTTCTAGACTGCAGTTTTCTCAGTAACTACAGCTGTAGCAGCTGCATAACCTGGCAGTGATCCCTTCATAGAGTACTGAAACAGAAAGAAACTGCTTAAGGGGAAACAGGCTAATAAATTAAAATGATGTAGTGCCTGTGAAATAAAGATGAAAATAAAATTGGCATATTATAAATCTTGTTGCAATCAACCTGGCAGCATATTTCCACTTAAAAGCAATTGCTGAATCATAAAAAAAACCCATGCGCGTTTAACCAATGGTAACACAACACTGCTCTGCTCTTAGATTTGTGCATTTGCAATGCCTTAACACAAATCAGCTGTAGAGATAAGCCTTAAGTATTGCCTTTTACCTTAAAAAGGTACTTCAGCAATTCAGTCACAGCTGTTTTCAGAACTCTGAAAGTTGAAGGGCTATGCTATACTAATTTCTTTCTCCCTTTCTCATCAGCTCTTTCTTGATGATCTTTCTGAGCTCATCTGCAGGATGTTGAAAAGACCATATCTCAATCTTGAAAGGCTTCAGAGACTGCTTTCCTGGTGAGATGATAAAGCATGGCTAGCATCCAGGAAGCGAGTGGTAAGTTATAATTATAATGAAATCTATGTCACTGCTGAAGCGAGTATAAAACATTCTTGTCAAACTCTGAAGTGTGAATTAACTTCAAATACTTGCTTCTCAGTACTTTATGTGACTTACTGGCTTTTCTTTTGTCAGATGCTGCTGAATCAGCTCTGTTTTCTTACTGAAATTTGGTTTGTAGTCTTAGTGCTAAAGAAATAGTGTCTCACGAAAACTGTCCGCCTCTCCCAATCTTTTTCTAGAAAAATAATTTTATTCATTAATTTCTTATTTTCAGCAGAATATTTTTGTCTGAACTATTCGATTTTTTATTGTGACAAAACAGCAATGTAATTATAAACTTTTTTTAAAGAAACTTTTTTGGTCTTTGAATGACAGTCATATTTCATTTTATTTTAGGATTTTCCCTTCCATCCCTCTGACAAATTCACCAAATTCCTGAGGAACACAAACTGTTTTTTCTGAAGTTGTTAAAGCTGATATGAGCAGAGTGGAGGGCATTTTTTTCAGCCCTGCAAAGCTACTTGGTATTTGAAATGCTGAAGAGGAAATTACGGTTTTGCCACAACTCACGCTTCAGGCTTTTCTTGGGTCTAACTCTTATTTTAGTAATCATTTCGGTTTTAAAAGTTAACCAGAAACAACACTTCTTAAATCGGAGACATCTAGAGCTGACAAAGGAAGATCCTATTGGCAATGTTAACTGCACCAAGATTATAGAAGGGGATATACAAGAAATTCAAAAAGTAAAGCTTGAGATGTTGCTAACATCATTTAAGAAACGTCGCAGACTAACAACAAATGATTATATTAACATGACAGCAGACTGTGCCTCCTTCACCAAGACAAGGAAATACATTATGGAACCTCTCAGCACTGAAGAAGCAGAATTTCCAATTGCTTACTCAATAGTAGTTTATCACAAAATTGAAATGCTTGACCGACTTCTAAGATCAATCTATGCCCCTCAGAATTTTTACTGCATTCACGTTGACAAAAAGTCTCCAGAATCCTTTTTTGCTGCTGTGAAGGGAATAGTCTCATGTTTTGATAATGTCTTTATTTCCAGCCAGTTAGAGAGTGTTGTATATGCTTCATGGAGCAGGGTGCAGGCAGACATTAACTGCATGAAAGATCTTTACAGAAGAAGTTCAAACTGGAAATACCTAATAAACCTCTGTGGCATGGACTTTCCTATAAAGACAAATCAGGAAATAGTAGAGAAATTAAAAGCCCTTAAGGGTGAAAACAGCTTGGAAACAGAAAAAATGCCCATTTATAAAGAAGTAAGGTGGAAAAAACACCATGAGATTATTGATGGTAAAATAAAGAACACAGGTGTAGACAAAGAACTGCCACCTCTCAGTACTCCAATTTTTTCTGGTAGTGCCTATTTTGTAGTTAGTAGAAGATTTGTAGAATACGTATTAGAAAGCAGCAAAATACTTAAGTTCATTGAGTGGGCAAAAGACACATACAGCCCAGATGAGTACCTGTGGGCAACAATTCAGAGAATCCCTGAAGTCCCAGGTGGGGTTTCTTCCAGCATCAAGTATGATGTTTCTGACATGAATGCACTGGCCAGGTTTGTCAAATGGCAGTACTTTGAAGGTGACATCTCGAAAGGTGCACCCTACCCACCATGCAGTGGAGTTCATGTTCGCTCTGTCTGTGTTTTTGGGGCAGGAGACTTGAACTGGATCCTACGAAACCACCACTTCTTTGCTAACAAGTTTGACACTGATGTTGACCCTTTTGCAGTGAAATGTTTGGAAGAGCATTTGCGACACAAAGCTTTGTACCTGCAAAAGAACTGAAATACTGCATGCTCCTTTTAGAAAACATAGGTACAAACACTGCACAGCTACGTAGCTTAACATGTAAGGTGGGTGGTGGTGGTGCTGATTATGGGTATAACAATTCTCACCATGTTGGTGTGGTGTGATGACACCCACACCGCCTTGTCCATGGGCAAGGGGGAGAGAACACATGCATCAAGTGGATATGGGGATTCCTTGTGTTGCACACTGAGGCATGGCAATTTGGGTTCAAAATTTTTGTAAAGCTAGCTATTTACAATATTTATTATCTAAAGGGTGTAGTTAATTGCAGTAGTTTGGCTAAACTATTTGCTTTAAGGCTTGGAAAATGCATGTTGTTCATGGTTATTCCTTATTTTTTCCCATGAACATAATTCTAGCTGGAAGGCAAAGGTAAAATGGGGAGCGAAAAAAGCAGCTGGACTGCACAGACTTCATACTGAGTACAGAAAGATCTCAGGAAAATAACGTAAGAATTGGTCTGAAAACTATCCAAGAGGGAATATATCAAAGCCAGCTGTCATCATTTAACTTAAATCTGATTGCTCTAGTTCTGTAATGTGTAATTCTTAATCCTTCTGAAAATGTCATCTTCAGTGTGGAATATTAAGGACTGGTGTTTAAATTGGGTAGCCAAATCTTGTTTTTGTTCTCTTAAACTCCCCTGATAATGTGATATAAAGTTTATACACTAGTTTGTAATTACATCTTCTCAGGGAAACTTAAGGTTTGTGCCTAAAGAGAGGTAGATTTGTAACTTTACACTTTTTACTGTGTCAGGAGTCTTGCTTTTGGATGCAAAATTACTCCAGTTCTCAAAACTTTGAAAGAACTGCAGAAGGATCTAAATGTCACCAATGGAACTTCTGGTTTCTGCTTTTCTGGTCAAGCTCAACTTGTATTCCAGATTATTTTAACACTGAGTATGCAAAAATAAAATTATTTTTCTAAATCATATTGCCTCTTCCTACAGTTGAAGTCCATCTAAGACCACTACCAAAAAAATCTTAATGATGAAGACTTAAAATGTTTTTACTGTAGGTTGCCATATACAACTGAAGCTGCAGCTGAGCCAAGTGCTACCTTTCTCCTGTGTGTCCATTCGTTCACATGTCTAAGCTTGTTTGTATTTAGCTGGTGCAGCTGATTTTTATTTATTTGCTTCGTTTTGTGGAAGGGAAAGGAGGAAACCTGGATTTATTTTGCTCCAGGTTAGGTCCCCTGAGGTGCTGCAGTGTGGCACAGAAGCACAGTGATGAGAAAACAGGACAGTTTGAAGGATGATACTTCTTTCCATATCAGTTCAGGTTTGTCAGGCACGGTTACTGCCAGGTCTCTTAGCTTACTCCTGATATGACAGTGGAGTTCATTACAGGCACTAGCAAATGGCAAACTAGACTAATTTTTTTGTTTCTTGAACTGTTGCTGTAATGGCAGCAGGTATTTCTTACAAAGGTAGTTTGTCGTGAAGTTTCTCCTAAGGTGTGCCCCAAAATTTACACATTAACATAATGAGCTGCTTACTGTTGATCATGCAAAAGGCTAGGGAGGCAAGCAATTTAATCTGAAACAAGGCCTATTCTTGCCAACCACTGCCTTCAAAACCACCTGAAAGCTGTTTAGGGAGCCTTCAGAGACTCTCACATGATGCATAATCAGGTAATTAAAGCCTACGAGCTGGGACAGTGGAGGGAAATATCCCCGTCTTCCCCACCCTTTGGCTTTTCTACAAGAATGCTCTTGAAGGCAGTTGTGCTCTACCACATACTGCAACAAGGTGTAACTTTATGCATATAGTTTTGGGGAATTCCAGAAAGTCACGTTCTATTTTAGCAGAAAGGAAGGTATGTGATTTTAAGAGTTTCCACCTAAAGACAAGCTACATCAGTCACTTCTGTCAGACCAGATCTGCTAGTTCATATAGATTGAAAATATAGATTGGTAGTGAAGCTCTCTGCACAGGATGCACTGTCGACTCAGTTGCTTGAAATCTGCTGGGCAGCTGGAGCACCAACCCCATTTCCTACCTATTCCACCCTGCTTTGTACCATACCTCATCTGTTTAATGCAATGAATGCCTGTATCTCTGCTGTGATTGATACCATTTGGGTAGACCCTGCACACTTAGTGTATATTTGGGTCTGTACTGAAGGAAAACCAGGAGAACATTGCTGTTTAGCATACGTTTTCCATAAGAGAAGGAGGCACTTCTTATTTTTCTGGAGAAAATTTATCACAAAAATTCCCATCTCCCTAAACTGACTTGTAGGAGAGACACCCTGATACAGTTGATTTTAAATTGTCCAGAAATGCAGTTTCATTAAAAGAACTCGTAATCTGTTGAATAAGTACCAAATGGGCCAAATGAAATTAATAGATTACTTAAAGGTACTGCAACTACTCATACAGAAAAGATACCATAGCCAGCTATAAGGGGTAGAGAAAGCAATCTAATTTACATTAGTATTTCAGTGAATCTGCCAAGAAACTTAGCTTAAATAATCATCATCCTACAATTAAACAACTTTGTGGCACCAACAAAACTCAAATAAAACCTAGATTACATCCCTTACTGTCATCAGCATTTATCCATAACGTCTCAGTTCTCTACTAGATGTTTAGAGGTCTGGAGTAAAAGTCCAGTACTGGCTTGAGTGAGCATGAGAGAAACTGATACTGCAGCAACAAGCTTAATTTAGATGCCATGCTGAAGATGCTGGGCTCTTGTCAGAAAAAGCTAAAAATCAAAAACTTAATGGTAGCATCAATGCTAAGTTAGAATACAGCGGTGCTCTAGTACAAGAAAACTGCTGTTTTACTCTGATCCCCTTCAGGTTCCCTCTGGGGAAGAAGGCAACACACCAGACCTGCTGCAGGGTTGAACTTGGAAGTTAGACAGAGGATAGAGAAGTTAAAATTGGAGCTGTGGTGGTGGGGTAGCCCTCACACGGTGACCTCATCATCATTTGGGCAGCCAGGAAGGAAGCTGGTTTGCATTCTGCTTAAGAAATAGCCAGTGAAACTATTGCTGAAGTAACACATATGCTATTCAAAATCCCCTGACTTGTCTTTTAGTTTCCCTGGCAGAATTTTCCCAAAGGGCTCAGTGCATCGAAGGCACTGCTGTAGCTCAGTCCCTATTTACATTTTTAAAATGTAAGCATTTTGAGAGGCCCTAATAATTACAAGTTCCTTGTAATTTACTGATAATAATTGTGGTAGCCAAGTATTTTGCATCACTAAGAGTCACCGGGCTGAGAACCTTTAAGCTCAAAGCCTGATTTGATCCCAGCAGCCTAATACTTGTGCTTTCATCTCCTTCCTGCCTTAGGTTTGGTTTGACAGGAAACATGTGTTTGGCTAACGTACTGCTTTCTATCTAGCACAACAAAAAAAACAACAGGAAACTTTCAAGATGAACACGGCAGTTATAATTAAGGTCACAAATGAGCTAGATCACCATTACATGATGCATTTTCAAGTGACCTGACAATTAAAAATTGATTTGAGTCATAACATGACTTCATTAGAAGATAAAAATGGAAGAGACCATGTGCTCCAACATACTTTTTCTATACTGATAAGGAGGGTGTAATCCCTTTCTCCAGATTCAGTGCTATTGCTAGCTCTGACTGGCTGTGGCAGTCATTAAAAATAAAAACCCCATGATTTAATTGAAGTTCTGTTGCAGTATTTCACTGCCTTAATTTGTAGCTTCTTAAAAATTTTACTCCTGGAAATTTTAGTGGTGGATTTTTGTTTAGTCACTTATAGAATATGTAAAAGAAAGAATATAGTGAGGCACCTCTTCAGTCAATTAAAACATGGGAAGTTGTATTATGTAAAATGTCTTCCCAGTTCCACTTAGCAACAATATTCATCCTCAGCTTAACATTTCAGTAATCTTGTAGACCACTTTCCATAGTTTTCAAATTCTCTTCTTTCCAATACATCAGTTTCCATAATTGTGGCTTTAATGCAAAGTGGTAAACTAAAAGTAGCAGGCTTTTGACAGGCAGGTTCCTTAGACAGCAGACATAAAAAGGAAATATCCTTTAGGTTATGGTCTTTATTCCAAATCAAGCCACTCAACTTATTCCAGGTTTCTTACTCAGTTTTCAAGTGTCTACACTAATGTGTTTTATCAAGTTATTTTCCGCATATGTATCCTGAATTTTTTCCTTTTTATGACTGAAATGAGTCAGTTTCTTACTCTTTGGATACAAATAACAGTTTGGGGTTTTTTTCTTCTTCTTTTGTGGGTCAGCCACTAACACCACACAGATGCTTTGTATTTGCATTATGGTCTTGCTGTGCCGTACCTTACAATACCTTTCCCTTTCCCTTCAGGCAGGGAAGTATTTTGCTCAGTGCCCTCATTTGAAATCTGAGGCTGTGAAACTGAGCTTTGCTGTTGAAGTCTTACACATTGTTCTAGGATCTACCAGCATTCGTTTTAGTTTGCCTGTCTTCACTGAATATCACTGAATATCTTCTATAGCTGTAATAGATCTTGACAAGAAAAAAGTTAATAACACAGCTAAATCCTTGAAGTCAAACCAATGTATTTTAGAAGATATTATTTCCCCCCCAAAATACTAAGTTACGTGGGAAAAAATTCAGCTAAGAAAAACATGCCAGGATAGGCCCTGAGCGCATGCCACCTGTTAAATCTGTGTCACATATTCAAAGACAAGATGTTGCAACAACTTCTGACAGATACTGGTCTAATTATACTTTAAAAAAAATAATTTCCTCTGGCTTTTGGATTTGGATATTGTCATATTTTTCATTATTTTTCAAGGGCTTTGACCTCCCTTCATTCTCTTATTTAAACAAGCAATATTTCACAAATCCTTTAGAAGAAAATGTTTAGTTGCTAATGTCTCCACTAACTTTAATGAAATTAGTTTGTCTACATCAAAACCCTTTATCTGTTTTCCTTTCTACCAACCTGATTCTTATACATGGGGGTGGGGAGCAGAAGTGGTCATACGGCTTCAAAATATATTTCTCCAACTGGTATGTGATAAGGAAAGTGAAAGTTGTGGCTTTGCATCAACAGTTATGGGTGAGTCTTTAGTATATTTTGCCACCAGCTGTGTTGATTGCTATTAGTGATGCTGAAAAGAGGGATTTCCCAGTACTGATGTGAAATGAGTTTAGTACGGAAAACATACTGGAAGAGTTTATACATCACCTGTCTGTGGGTAATGCTCGTAATCCTGTGTAGTCGCAGACTGACGGCAATTAAGCATGCTGCTTGCAACAGACAGTTAAACCTTAATTGCCTTTTTGAACCACTAGATTATTAGGATGGTGTTGTAATATCTTCTCTACAAGCAGGAGTTGAAATGCTGTCAGCCTTAACTTTTAGTTAATCCCAGCTGTCCTTTGGGCTTTTTCAAGTTTAAGGCAGGTAGGTCCTTCTGCAAAAATCAGCAAGACCTGTTGTTCATAACACACCAGCTCTGGCTGGCCAGGCCAGGCCCCCTCCTGCCAGCATGGGGCTCTTGAGCCCAAATGAGCACAGTGGGTTAATTTATTCTGGACCAAGCAGTGCTGTGTTAGCTGCCTGCATGGTGTGTCTCTGCTGGGCATGCAGAGCAAGAAGATGCTCTTAAGAAATAACGTATCACCCACTTGTAAGCCTGCTGTATTCAATTCCTATTGCTACAGTGGCCCCAAAGAGCATAAGGGATTTTACTTTTACACCAGAGCCTACTTCGAAGCAGTGAGACCAGAAGCATTTATTCTTTCTTCTCTGTGTGTGGCACCATAGCTCTGAGCAGCTATTGCCTATGAGATACATAAATCCTTCAAAAACAGAGAGCAATGAAATTTAAGGAATTCAGAAGAAGTACATATCCAGACTATACAACTCATGTACTTCTTCTTTAAGGACTTCTGCAAGAAGGTGAAGCATAAACACCATGCATACTCTTCCCTCTTTCTCCCTTCCTCCCCCCTAAATATAATTTGCATAGCTGCCATGCCCAAGAAAATCAGCAAACAGGATGTTTAGTAACTGAGATAATGTCCCTGCTCCCAAGCCTGCTCCCTAGAGCAACCTTTGAAGGTCAGTTCTCTTCAAATAACCAAAATCAGAAGGGCCAGAGAAAAACTTCATTTTGTTTTCTCAGGAACAAGTCAAAGCATTTTGCCTTTGCTGCCTTTTAACCTTTTCTGCCCGCTTACCCACTGCAATTGAGGTCATAGAGAAAAAGAAGTTCTGTTCCTCAGTATGTCCAGTCTCATGGACCTTTTCCTTCCTTAGCAAACAAGATTTTTCCCACCCTTGCCTCCTTGGTTCATAGTCTTCTGCCTCCTTTTCTCCTCCTGCCATGATTTGTTGGGAAGAGAGGGCACATCTGAAAGAAACGCCAACAGACCTTGCCATACATTACTTCAGGTGGCCAAGGAACAAGGAGAAGTGAAGTTTCAGTAAAACTATTTTCAGGTGAGGCTACAGATCCTGCTGAGGACAAGGGTACTTAATTGCTTTAGTCCTGAAGGCTGTCTTCCCTGGCACCAGATTCCCGTCCCCTAGGTCTCAGTGATATCTAGACTGAAAATACAGTGCAAGTCCTCTTTAACTTTGTATAAAGGTGAGAGAATCCTTTGGTGGATTATCTGTCCAGCTTTATTCTGCAATCTATGCTGAATCTGAAAATGTTTCTAAAATGATACAATAATTATATATTCATATGCACAAGGAAAATAAACTGGGTTTCTCTCAGCAGCTGAAGTCTTTCTAGGTACTTCCTAATCAGGAAGTATAAGAGTAATGGACTGACATTTGTAATAAAATAGAAATTTGAGTCATGGGTGTAGGTTAAATTCCATAATTTAAAATAGTTTTCAGTATTTTAACACAACACTTAAAGCATATTTCTTAGGTTTTATAGGACTTTTGATAAAAAGCTACTGAACAAAAATGTTTTAAATTGAGTAAAATCGCTTCTGCCCTGTTGTATAGCTGAGAGACATACTTATTTATTTACTTAATTACTTAGGGGAAGGATAAGCAGAATAATTTCTTCCATGTTTCAGCATAGGCTGAATACCTCTAGCTTCATATACCTCTATGGGAGGGGAGAAACTAGTAAAAAGAGTGTGATCTAGAGAGCAGGTTAGATTTTGTATGTAAGGAGTGACTTTGTTTCTCAATTTGGTAGCTATTCCTTAGCTTAATTTTTTAGTAAATTTAGAATCTTGGGCCCTCTTAAGTATAATTGTTTTTGCACGGCTGTCATTTCTTAGGCAGAGGATAATTCAAGATATCCAGTGTTTTCTTTTGAACGAACCCTTAGCTGCAACTGTCAAGTTCAGTTCTCATGAGAATTTCTAAAATAAATATTCTGGGAAAAAGGAGTAATTCCTAAATGTCTCTGATCTATCTTTGTGGGGATATAGTCCCAAAAACCTCAAAGCTCAAGCAAGGTCAATATTTTTCAGGTCTAACTAAAACAGTATTGAACTATATACCACTAGGGTTTTGTGTATTTTTGAAGGCATGTTTCTTTTACCTTTGAATAGATCAAAATCGACAGTCAGTACAGTATACTTGACCTTTGAAGATTGAATCTTTACTAGCAGCCTGAAGAACACTCAGAATATATTAAATCTGCCAGACTAGCAGCTCGGCTGTGTAATCCATGTACTTCAGTTAATTTGCATCAAACTATGAAAAATTTCCACCAACTAAGCATCTTTCTAGCATTAAAAATAGTCACATGTGGAAATTTTTAAATGAGAGGGAAAACCCTCCACAAGGGTACCTTTCAGCATCTGAAGATGAATAGCACAGACTGGAATAGTCTCTCAAAAAATTAAAAGTGTATTAAGAGCGGAAAACACTGGAAAGTGACAGTCACAGTGGAACAGAATGACAATCAACATAATCAAAATATTTCACACAGCTCTGTCTGAGGGGCTATAGTTAGTGGTTCAGCACTAGTCACCAATTTCTTTCAGCCAGTGGAGGTTAAACAGCATATTTGGACCAACTTCTGATTAGGGGGCAGTGATTTAATGACAGAGGCTGAGGTACTTGGTGGCTTCCAAGGCCCTCAGCCTACCCATGCCCCTGAGACCAGTTGGGCTGCATGCAAGGATGCTGAGGATTCTATCTGGTGTCCTAACAAGTCTGCTGTCATTCAGTTCTGAGAGGTTGTGGAGACTGGAGGAAGCCCCCAATGACCAAAGCAAAGCAAATGTGGCATCCATCTTCAGAGAAGGGCAAGTGGAATAGTCTGGGTGACTTAAAGGCTTGTTGGCCTCATTTTTGGTCCCTGGGAAAAGAGTAAAATAATGAAGGCACTTAGCACTTTCCAGTGCATTTGGCTCTGCTCACATCCTCAAACTAATCCATTTGTGTAATACAACTGTGGGATGGTAGGAGGTGGTTCCCTGCTTTTTCCTGGAGTGTAGTCAGAAGGAATATCAGCTTTTACAAGTCCCTTTTTGGACACAAAGAGGAGTCAGCACAATCAGGTCAATCTTCTCCTATGTGATGCTCTAAGAAGGTATTTGACTTTTTGGCCATTTAAAGATTGTTGTAAAGGTGGTTATAATAGTGAACTGTAGGAAAACAAGTCTGTTTTGTGTGATTATTTTCATGTGTCCTCCCTCTTGCCTAAGAAGCTCTGTATGTCTGAACTTACACGTTGCTTTTTCAAACTACTGTGAAAGGGTAGATGTGTCTGTGTTTATGTAACTTGTCTCTTTGGACGGGAGCAGGTACTTAGAATAGTTTAGACTGAGAAACCACATAACTCAGGCCATTGATGGGAACTTAATTCCTGTTATGTAGTTTAAGAATCCCATGGAAAAGCTTGGTTTAGAATTGGGGCATCAGAATATACCAATGGAAGTATTAGTCTTTATATTTAGACATTGGGGTTATAGTAGTATAAATGATTTTTGGCAGAAGGCAGTATTTGATTAATGTTTGTTAAGTGCTACTCACTTTAATTGCTGGAAAAAAGAAGGAAAAATAATTCCACCAAAATGATTTCACTTTCTGCCGAGTGCTCTGTGTCATTTGTTGGCAAAGGTAATGGAAGGAAAAATACGAGCAACAAAAAGTGACCATGAAACTTTTTTTTTTACATTAACAGCACTGGCTCCAATTTTATTTCCCATATTTGGTATAGCCTAAACTGCAGTAAATGACTATGATACAATTTATTTTTCAAGCTGCTAGCTGTGTCCAATTTTCAAAAAAATCTGAAAGCACCTAAGGTGGGAAGTTTGTTAACTATATCGAAAAATGTGTCCCTGCAGCTGAAGTTAGAGGCACCTTCTTTCTTAAGTAGTCTTATCTTTGGTCTTTCATCCTTTATCTAGACATGTGAATCTATATGTTCTTCCACCTGGCATGGCCCATGCTGCATAACTCAGCGCCTAGTTCATTTTGAAGACTGTGCACACTGCTGTAGGCACAGTCAGAAAGCTTTCCTTCCCTTCCCCTCCACTCTGTCTTGGGAGAACAACACACCCTCTGCTTTTTTAAAAGAATAGGAAATACATTTGTCTGCCTACACAGGAATTTGGGCTCTTCTCTAAAGAAGGCACCAGCTTTATTGGGTTGGAGACGAACCCTTCTCCATACTATCATTTTGGCCAGCCCCATGCAGCTGATAACTCTCTGTGCCAGTTGTTCAGCTCTCTATGGAGCCTGGCACTTAAGCCCCGAGTAGGGAATCAGGCACATACTTCCAACAACATTTTAAATGCTGTCTGTAAATGCAGCCCAATTTACATATCCACTGGTGCTTGCAGATCTCTGTGCAGATATTGTGTGCTATTCATACTTCGTCACTCTAAAGGAAGAAGTTTCACTCTGTTTGTCTAATGTCAGGTTTTTTGGGTCTTTCTTAACGTCATGGTGCAAACCAATCAGTATCAGAGTCACACCAGAAGATTGGGAGGATGACTCAGACTGATGCTAAATCTCAAGAGCTGACATCTGAAAAGTGCCAGGCAGGAGGATTAAAGAAAACACATCAAAGCAATACAAGTTACAGTAGCCTGGACTCTGCGTAGTTTCAGAAATAAAAGTTCGTCAACCTCAAAATGCGTACGCCAATGAGCCTGAGCTGGAGAAAAAAACAAACCCCACTACCCTGCCTTTTAAATGTCTCATCGCTTACCAGATAGAAAATTCCCTGCCTTTACTAAAAAAATGGCAGGTAGCATAAAATGTCAGTGTGAGTCTTAAATGGCAACCTGCAGAAAAGGCTTACGCTGTTGGATAAAACATAGTCAAATAATATTTAAGTATATTTCAAGAGGTGATTGGCAATTTTTTCTCAGTAAATCAATTCCAGTGCTGCAGTTCAACAGGCAAATCCTTGCTTCAGATCTGTTCATCCCCTGTTTGATCACATTCCTGCCATAAGGAGTCCAGCTGCTGGGCAGATTTGAGGCTCTGTGGTGCAATTTCAGTGCTCTACAATGCATTATAAGAGGTTCACACAGCACACTTTTTGTTAGACAAAGAACATTAGCAGAAGTTCAGCACAGTGACTTCTAGGCAAATTGAAATTGTCTAGATTAGCTTAGAGCAAAACAAAAAAAGTCTTAAAAATGAGCTGTGAAAAGCAGAATCAGTGATGAGACTCCATGTAGAATAAGCACTGTTTTTTCACACAGCAAGGAGATGGTAAGGAGGGACAGAACATTTAGTGTTAGATGTGAAGAAGTGAAGTGATTTTTGGCAGAGGGCAGTATTTGGGAAGTATCGGCAGTATTGGGAAGCTTATGAAAGCCTTGGGAATGCAGTAGTACAGAAAAGAGAATGGCATGGGTCCATTAACTTTTTCTACAGTCCTGGCGCTGGACACATACTCAGTGGAGACATACTGGGAGGGGGAAAGAAGGAAAAAAAATATTAGCCACGGTATGGCTTTTACTGGAGTTAAATATTAACTTGTCCAGAGGAAATGAAAAGCAGAAAAATATCACAGGGCTATTGATTTCATTGTGACTTTATTCAAATGCCCTACTATGGCAAGTGCTTTGCAAACAAATGGGAAGACAGACCACCCTTCCCAAAGAACCTATATCACAAAAAGCACAGGGCAAGGCACTAAAAAATAAGTGAGATGAAGAATATTTTTGTTATACTGGCAAAAATAGAATGAGAAAATGATGTGGAATTAAATTGATTTGAACTAGAAAAATGGGGAAAAACCAGGAAAACAGGAAGGCTAATGAAAGAAGAGAGAGCAGAAAGGGAGGAGTATTAAAAATAAGAGAGGATAATGATAGAAAAACAGCAGGAGAGATGGTGGAAGAAACTGTTGTGATGAAGTTTTGACTTTTTAGAAAGTCATCTGTTCTGTCTGTTCTCTGTCTCTCTGTCATCTCTACCCATCCTGTCCATTGCTACTCTGCTGAAGTATTATAAATGACTTAACGTTTTACTGGTAGAAAACTACAAGTTTCTGGCAGCAGATGCTCTAGTGATGCTGACTGGGAGACCATGGTACGTTTAGGAGCCCGTGACCCACAGCACAGCTAACCTGGGCCGTGCTGTGCTCTGCCACACACCATCCTCTGCAGAGTGACGGAGGAGCCTCTGGGCAGATCCCTGTCAACACTTGTCCTTAGCAACACAACAAGAAGTTCTCTGGAGAATGTCTCTCCTTTTTGACAGGAGAAAGGGTGACTAGGGTTGCTTTCTTGCTAGGAAATCCTGCAACAGCTTGAATGACTTCCAGGAGCGACCATTTCCCTCTCTCTGCTATGAACAGGGCCTGCAAGGCATTTTGTGCTTGGGTTGGAGTCCTGTTCAATGCCTGAGGGCTCCCAGCACCTAAAGGGACATAAGATTATCTGTGCTTTTCTCTTCTCATTGTATTAGCTCTAATAATTAGCATTGTGAGTGTTACAATACAGGGTCTGAGCACTTTTCCTACTGGGATGGCTGTGAACTGGCACCTCCTGGGGAAAACCCAGAAGCCTAAGTGAATATCACTCTAAGTAGCTAAAACCAGCACCTAGTGAAAAACTAAAACACAATAAAGCTAAAACCTTTAAACTATTCTCCCAAGAACAACAGGCAATCTCATCCCACCTGCAAAGTAGTACGTCTGTGTTGAGTAGGAGTGACACAAGCACTGCTAGAAGATTTGACAAGAAATGGAAATGAAACCCTTTCACAAGACTCCTAGGCCTTTTCTTCCCTGAAAAGTTGAATTACTACCTTAACTAAAATGGAATCACAAATCTCTCCTTGTGGAAAATTGGTTGAACATAATAATGTCTTTATCCCTTTTTTTTATCTAATTCTTGACTTACATAGGAACAAAGCAAATATTATTCTGAAACAAGGCCATCCACACTGACTTTTACTAAGCAAAAAAGTCTGAGATAACTCTGATAAACAGAAACTCAGGAGGCTCATTTCTGTTTAAAGTTGAAAGAAAGGAAGTTATGCGTCACACATCAATTGTCTCAAGTATCTCTTGCCCCTGTATGCAGCTATATCCTAGTGTTCTTTTACAATACGCCTACAACCTTGCCTAAATCATAGCAGGAAGCCACTAGTACCCACTGTGTATCACATTTTCATCCAGTCTGTGTAGGCTGTTTTTTAGGTCTACAAGTAAAATAAATTGAGTTTTTAGGTTTATTACTACCAGACAGCTAAGACTGTATTTCTTCCTTTGGGAGCACACACCCTGCTTACTATAGTGATTTATGAGATACTGTAATGCAGACATTTTTGTCATGAGTAGTATAGTCACTGCAATTAGTATTAAACTACATTTCAGACACTTCATACACGCCTAAATGGAGCTCAAGCTGCATTATGTGCTTATACTGCAAGTAAACCACCTTATTCTGTGTAACCTCAGCATCCGGGTGATTTCAAGGTGTCCATCCAAGGTTAGTGAATTACAAGAGCAGAAACCCAGTATCAACAAAGTCCTGAATCAATGCAGGGTGTCTAGGTCTCAAAATCCCTTTCTGTTGCATATAGATAAGAAAATATACCCTGTCAGAGCAAAGCAGGACTGAGGGAGAGTCATGGTGATAGGCAACAATCCTTCCTGATATTGAGAGCTCTGCAGAGTTAGTCTCAGGTGGCTTTGGTTGAGGGGGCTGCTCTCCAGCACAATGGTCTCCTGGGTGTCATGGTACCTCAAACCTGGGGCTGCATAACAGGTTGGCAGTGGCCACTCGGGGCTGGCGAGCACTGGAGACACACACAGTGGCCTTGGCCCAACCAGCACACAGAGGGGAAAGCAAAGAGGGGACATCCCGTGTCTCCTGCAGCTTGACTGAGGCTGGAGGGCACTGCTTGGGGTGAACAGGGCTCTTTGCATCTTTTCTGCCTCGATGCAGTTACCTTCAGTGTGACAGTCATGTTCAACTTCCCCCACGGCTACTCTAAAAAAGGCATGTACCTTGTCAGATTTAAAAACCAGTGAATCCTAGATATCTTGAGAATTAGTGTAAGCCTTAAAATAATTTTTATTCACAAGAAATGGAAAAGGTTGACAGTAGAGATTGGCTACTCTTGGCAAGCTAAGCCACATTTTATTTCATGTATCAAAATGATACCTTTCTTCAGCTAGGCTGTTTATCTTTGTCAGTAGCATTGCCACAAAGATAGCACAATATTTATTCTTAGTTCTGTCACCACAATTAAGGGAATGTTAAAACCTGCAGAACATTTCTTTAGAGAAGGTGTTAACTGACTGACTGACTTCAGCAGAGCCAAATAAGGTATGTGTGTCTAACAGCACCAGGCAATCTTTAAACAGAAGCCTTTTAGCTAACAGTAACAGCCTACTCCTGTTTTGGTATTTTTTCACCACTAATTTTTTTCTAAATTCCTCCATTTTATCTTTGTTCCAATCCTCCCAGCATCATGTAGCATTGCATGTGGACATGTGCAATTTTTGCAGTGTCAGCCATTTTTAAAAATTAGAAGTTGGACATCTAAAAATAATTCTATTATTTTTCTATTATTCTCACTAGGTACTTAAAACCAGTAAGTTTTATAGTTTTATACCTTCATTCAGTGTAGAATTTTATGAAGTTTTTTTAAAAATCCTGCACTTTTAGATTAAAAAAAGTTATTTAGACTATCATTACAAATTAGACAATTACATAGCTCTACTATCTTCATGACAGAGAAATGGAAGAGAAGTACAGCAATGTATGTTTGTGTTTAGGTAGCTAGTGCGTATCTGCATAAAAAAACAAACAAAACAAAACTAAAAGATACTATGTCTTGGCAATAAAGCCAGGTTCCATTACACCATACTGGAGATCATAATTTTTCAAATGCCAGATATGGTCACACTACTTGTTCAAAAAGCCTGGAAAGAACAAAACAACAGGAAGAAGAGAAAAAACTTTCCCCATGCCCTCTGCAGTCTCTTTATTTCTTTTATTCTATTTTTATTTCTTTTATTTTTATTTGCATGCAATATCCAATTTCATACCTAAAACTGACAGAAGAGCAGCCCTGCGCCTAAGCTTCTGACAGTGGTGAGGACACTTTGCAGGGAAGAGGACATGTGAAGCCGAATGCTCAAAGCCTAAGAAGGACATGTGTACGTCAATATCCTGTTCACAGAGAGGATGTTGAATCATGCATATTAAGAGGGTCCATCTGCTTCAACATAAAAGAAAATCTCTTTTAGCTCCATCCCTAGGAATTTACTTGTCTCCCCTGTGTCTGGATCCCGTCTGGACTCTAGCAACAGAAAGGTGTTGGGCAGCTCGGGCTCAGGTGGTTTTAGGTAGCAACTGAGTTGCAGGTATTATTTTTGAGACTGGTTTATGAAAAGAAACAGATTGCAGTTTAGGGCTCATCCAGTGATGAAGTGCCTGCATCCTGCTTTACCTGTGCACAACATTTAGTGGATCTAACTCCAGGCTACACAGATAGTCCTCTGAAAAAACATGATCATCCCAAACCCACCAGCGTGTCAAGTCCTTTTTCTTTCATTTACTCTGAATCATCAAGTGCCATCTACTTCAGTCAAACATGTTTTCCTTTCACATTTCTCCAGTCCTCTGTTTATCAGCCTTGCTCTCAACGCAGGAACAAGCTGTCTGGAACAAACTGGTCTCGGTCACCATCTCACCCATCACCTCATCAGGACTGAGGCCACCTGAGGTGCCTTTTTGGCTTCAAAAGTCACAGTACTTGGCCAGAGTGTGTCACACAAGAGGACTTTATGCCAGCCTGGTCTCCTGGTCTCTGGGGCTAATTTTAATTCAACTTGCTTCAACTGGTCTTCAGCTTTGCATCTTCCTGCTTGTCTTTGCAAGGACAGACTGACAGTCCCAGAGAACACTACATGGCTTAATTTCATTTTCACAGAGTTGTATATTTGCTTATTTCCAGCTCCCTTTCTCTCTCCATCTGGTAATAAACAATGGGCAGTCATGTCAGCAGTTGCAATACCTTTGGGAATTTTGGTGCCTATAATTCCTGTCATGTATGTTACCACTTGTAATTTGTTCTGATGACTGATGGCTTGTTCAAAGACCTTCGAGGCTCAACACTGAATCTCGCACTCATGGGAGGAGAGTGAACAGAGTAAGGATTCATCTCATCTCCTGTGCAGGTATGTTAGGTAACCCTAATCTTGTTTATAAATCCCAGGTAAAGAAAGTCACCTGCAGATGTATCCTAGAGTAAATGAGATCAATACTTTGACTAGCTCCAGCTGTGTAGCAGAACTTTGTATTCTCCAGGGTTTGCTCCTTCCATAGGCAGAAAGAATACTCATAAAGGGAAGAAAAAAAATGAAAAAGGAAAAAAAAAAAGGGGGAAAAAAAGACAGAACTGCACATGATGGCAGAAAATAACTGTGAATATTACAGAACTAAGTAAGCTGAAGAAAAATAATTAAGGGCAATCATGATGTGGAAGTTTGTTAAGTAAACCAAATCAGAAATAAACTCTTTTAGTTTGCTTTTAATTTTTCCATGACTTTGCGTGTGGAATTTCATCATCAGTAGATCAGGAATGTTTATTTGTCATATAAAAAGGATCTTGATAAAGCAGTGGTCAAAAGGAGCTTTATATCATGAAAGGTGGCTTACTTCACATCTGTATCAGTTTTCCTTAAGATATCTGACTTTCATTTAGCACTTCACAAGATTTATCCCAGAATCTGTCTCTCTTGAAATCAATCCCATGATTTTTGGGTTTTATTTGGCTTTTGGTGTGTATTTTTTTCTATTGGTGTTTTCATTTTAAATGGAAACTACCTCTACAGCAAGCCCTGAGGTACAACTACGCTACTGATTTACCCATATGCAGAAAAGGACCTGTCTAAACAAATTCCGGCATTTAACCTCTTTAATGAAAGCCAAGGTACAATTGTTTTTCTTGGCTGGACATTTGGTTATTAGTTTAGTCCACATATCGTAAAACATTATTGTTTAAGGCTCACAGGAGAGTAGAGGTTGGAAAAGAAAGCCAAGAATTCATTTACATTGAAAAAAACCCAAAAACTTTTAAAAGTTTACAGTAATTGTTATGCCAGATAAGGTTTTGAAAAAGAAACAAAACTTGTTTGGTAAGTTTCAGTATGATAGAAGCCAAGAGCCATCAGGAAATTCCAGTTCCACAGATGTTCTACGAGTATCAGGAAGGTCACTCTATTTTCTTTACCTTAGCTGGTTTTAAAAGAGATATAGTAGCTTTTTACGTTTATTAATTAACCAACATTTACATTTAACTTTGTTAAGAGCAATGGGGAAATGCTAAGGAAATATGTATATTCTTAAGCATTTTATTGTCCTTATTTCTTAGAAAGCGCACTTTCATTTTTTTTTTCAGTCTAAAATCACTGATATATATTGTTATGGACAATACATATAATATTTACATTTTCTGTATTATAATATTGTAATTATTATTATAATATATATTGCTTTAATGGTATGCTTAATCTCAGTGCTGACCAGCTGTAATAGGTTACTTCACTCCTTAGTAAGGCAATTCAGCCAGCGTTTCTATACGCTGCCAAACATGCTGACTGGAGAATAAATAACTACAGGATACGTGGATTTGGCCAGGTGTTGAATTTCAAACTACTGCAAGTTACTTTATTGTCCTGATTGCAAGCTGGCTCTTTTTCTGTCCACAAAAGGAAAAAGAAAACCCACCCCACCCCAAATGGTCACTCAACATGGTACTGTAAGATGTCAATCACTTCAGCAGGCAGACTGAAAACCAGCAGATGAGCTCTGCTCATCTAACCCCCCCCAGTTGTCTAGAAAGCTGTGGGTACCACACGGCAACCTGAAAATGGGTTTTAAAGTTTATTGCACACAAGAGAACATATTACAATCTTGGCTTCAAATATGGTTGTTTATAGCAAATGACAACTATTTCTGTTACAGCTATAGTACACTTGAGAACAGCATTGTGCTCTTGAAGGACGGGTACGTATGATGAACCGTCCCAGTTCTCTGGGTTGGGTTACTTGCTGACACCCTGGAGTAGCTGAAGTTTTCTGTATCTAGGTTTGAAACTTTGTTTTCAAGTTTTCTTAAAAATTGAACCTGTGTCTCTGCAGATGCTTTCCTGGGTACCTGATTTTACATTTAGGTCTGAGCCCTAGGCTGCCCATTATTTTGTCAGGTCTGTACTCCATGAACTGTAACTCCCCAGAACAAAAATATGGTTGTATTATTCCCCCTGCACAGGACTAGTCAAAGAAAAGATGGGTAGCAACTGTATCTTTCTGAATCATTTTGGCATCCCATCAGACCCATCCAGCTGTACTTATTTCTAATACACGAGGCCAATCTGGGCACTGTATAGGAAATACTTGCCACGTACTGTGACTGTGAACCCTTCAAGGAAACAATAAGCCAAACAGATAAGGACTACTGTTTGGATGGGAAATACCATTTAGTTGATTTTTTTTTCTTCTCTGTGTTCAGTGAAATACAAGTTCTTCATGCCCCATCCCCTCAGGATGCAAAACCACCAACTTACCTTGGAAGCACCCAGCAAATGACACAGACTTTTCTCCTCTCTCAATTAATGTGAATAGGAGTAAAACTGGAGGAAAATAACAGTTCTGTTGAAAAGTCCTGAATGCACACATACTCGTGGAAACTCTTAAGAGGCTAATAAATAAGACCATTTAGGTGAATGAGGCTTTTATTCTCAGCTTGGGACTGCAGTGACTGAAACTGATATGCAGCCAAATTAATATTAGGCACTCTCAGCAGAGCCAAACCCTCTTATTAAGTAGTAGTTACTCCTATTCTGAAGTAAAAGCTTTAGCTAGTATTTTATGTTGATCTGATATGTGGGCAATGCCAATTTGAAGAAACACCTTCCAAATTTGATGAGCAGAGCAGCAAACACAAGACAGTTAGGTCTCTGAAGAGAAAAGTGGAACATTCACATGTGTGGAAATATATGCATACCGAGAGTGTCTGGAGGAAGGTTCCGAGATAAGTAAGCCAGCTGAGGTTGCCTTTATGCTAATGAGCAGCAATCAGGGGGCTCATGCTCCTGCCACAGCCTCCAAGCCAGTGCATGTGCCTTTTAAAATATCATTAATTTTTTTAAAAAAAACAATTTTATTGTACATCATAATGTGAGGATATTAATACTTTGCCAATACGTGGTACCTTCCCTCAGAAAATCTGAGTGGCCCTTTTTATGCTACTTACTACTTAGAAAAGAAATCTATGACTGCAAAGAAACCCCAAACTAGATTGTGTAGTTCTGTGTTGACACTACTGGTGTCAACCCCTATTTACACCAAAGAACAAAAGCACAGGTATAATTTTCTGAAACTTACACACTGACATCAATACAGATATGTTTAAATTTTCACTTGTATTCATTGGTATTTAGGAACTTTCAAAAGGTGGTAGCTGACAATTTCAGTACTGTTGAAATTAAATTCATGACCACTGTGCTTACAAATAAAATTTCATTCCTTATTTGGTCAAAGGCACAAAAAAAAAAAAAAAAAAAAAAGAAAAAAGCAGAACCACAAATGTCATCCATGTGAAGCAAAGCTTCATCATAGCATTCACATGGCTTCTGCTCACCAATGTAAGTGTTCACATTTTAGGAAATGGGAGGGGTTAGCTTGTTGTTTTGCACAGATTTGCATTGACTCATTCTGGAAAGTTTGTGACAAAACGAGTATCAGCATACTAATTTACTCAGAGTACTCCACCTGACTGTAATAGAAATGCTAGCAAAACACTTAGCAGGTTGTTAACCCTGCTAAAAGCAATAAATAACAGATGGCTCATCCCTGACTTTGAAACGGAGGCTAATTGTAAAAATAATGAGTAAACTGTTAGGGGATTGCAGTGTGACTAGAAGGAAAACATAAAAATAACAATATGATTCACCTTTTAGAGTCTGAGTGCACTGTTCCAGTTAAGCAACTTCTTCAAAAAAAAGCACCAAAAGAAGTAATCCAAGTAGAAAGAAACTCAAAATAGAGTGTTTGTTTATCTAGACCTCATTTAACCTGCTTGCTAAGCACAGAGTGTGGTGCTTGGTTCACCTTTGCAACCAAGTGTAAGAGGATGAGTATGAGTTCAGGACTGGAACACGGTGTTGTGCTGGGGAGCACCGTAGGCAGGTACAGGCAGTACTGCTGATTATAAACTTTGTAAAGCATGTGAATGAGTATATTGCTAAGAAAAATAATAAGCTGGTTTCTGTTTATTTATTTATTTATTTATTTACTGCATTCTGCGGTTGCTTAGCTCTATCTTCTAGCTGAACTTTCCCACATTGTTAAGAGTGTTACTTTAAGCAGAACAGGAGGATGAGTCTGTCCTCCTAAAGTTCTGAGACCCAGGCAAGGGGAAGGGCTTTCTGGTTTGTACAGTCTTGTAAGAAGATCTTTGCACGACTGTGTTTGTAAGGTCTTGGCTTAAGCTGTGCTATGGCATTTGCTGTAGCACTGCATTAAATATACTTAGAATAGCTATAAACGTACTTACCACATAAAGACTTTTAAGAATAATACATCTAATATTTATCAGACTTTGAGATCTTCACAGGCTGAGTACTACCAATGGGTTTGGGGCCGATTTCCCCAAACTGTCCTCTCCCCAGCACAGAACCCATGAAAGGCCATTTACATAGGAAGGGTAAAAAAGCAAAAGTGAAGGTAATGCATAGAATAATAGGAAAACTATGTAGACAGTATCAAGACTTTAGAGGTCTGAAACTTAAAAAGGTCTCATTAGGGAAGGGCAGAAAGATTTGAAACCAGACTTTTCCTGGGGGATTTATATAGCTTTAGAAATCGAGCCAAATAAATAGTCTAAATTCAGCAGTGTTGCCAGTAGCTACCACAGATTTGTTACTCACTGTATTTTCCCCACCTCATAAAGACCTGCTTGTCCCGGGCAGAAGTACAGTTCAGCAAAACTGCAAGCTGAGAGGAGCTTGGTTAGTTTTATTAAAACTATTTTCCAAGCTAAATATGAGAGTAGGTAGGTACTGGGTAACTTTTGAAATGAAGATGTGTGAGAAAGCCTCATAATTAAGTACTGCAATAATACTCTCATCAGGTATCAGACTAATTCTGTATCACCCAGACCAGTTGAGAAGATGTTTCTATCGGGTGGCAGTTTTCTCCTTAAGCAGCATCACAACAAGAGGTAAAAACAGCCTTTCTTAGATTTCACTGTAGTTACAGCGGATGATTGCATTGTTAACAGAACAGCCAGAGACTGTAGGTGTGTAAAGACCGGCCCTACACCGCTTTTTTCCTCCCTATGGAAATAGTTATAATCCATTACATGCACTCTCAGAAATGCAAGAACGCAGGGGAGGGGGGAAGAGAAGGTAATCCAGAAATCCAGAGGGGAGGTGAGGGAAGGGTGTGGGGTGGGAGGGCAGCAGATGGACAGTGTGCAGCCACAGGCAGGAGTGGATCTGGCAGCTGGTAAAGGAAGTGCTCAGATAAAAATGTTTACTCTGAGGAACCACAGGCTGCCCTGGGAAGCAGAACTAGCCCAAGCCTGGTTTAGGCACAGCAGTGGTAAGGAGAAGGTGGTGTTTGCTGCCTGTAAATCGTGAGCAGAGTAAGGGAGGCTTCTGGCCCTCTGAGCCACTGCAGGGTCTTGGCAGCCAATTATTTCTTATTAAGCATAGAAAAAAAAAAACTTCTTTAATATATGCATTTACTTTTGATCTGTCTCTGTGTGAAGAAGCTGCCAGCAGAAATACGTGGTCAGGTTTTAATTTTTTTTGTTAATATACTCAGGAAAAATCTCAACATTGCAATCTAGATCACCCCAAGTGTACTTTATATTTTGTGTTTCCCATTTGTGCCAGTTTCTAATTCTTGTGTATGCTTAGAACAGGCAATAAAGAAAACCCCCTAAGATGAATCCATCTGCTGATGACCACAGGTACACTACATTCAAATGCTTGTGTTTCCCAAGTGCAGACACTTTACAGGCACTGGTAAATTCTACATGTTCAAAGGAATATGCAGTAAAAGTTTGTTCAACTTCTTGGACAGAGCTTAATAAAAATTAAAAAAACCACTGGAGACTCACAAAAGTTCAAAGTTATTCATACTGAATATTGAACTCAGGAAGGAAATTTAAATAATCTGTGTGGTTTTTTTTCAAATCCATTTAAAGTATTTTCTGCATCAAGCTATTATTCTATATCAAGCTATATTAGATTGCTTTCTTCTCCTCTTTCCTCTCTATCAGGTGTTATCAGGGCTACCTGTGTTTACTTCCTTATTTGCATTTCTTTAATGGAGACAAAATGTCCAGGCAACCAACAAACTCTGCAATTTACAAAAACAAACTCCTAGGTAAAAGCAGCACAACATTACTCAAGATTTTCTCTCTCACACACTTGCTGTGAGGACCTATTTGTCCTCAGCTGAGCAGTTATAAACTACAGACAAAGAGCTATTCTGTTTGGTCATAAACCTTATGAACTCAGAACTCAGATTGAGTTTTGTCTACCAGATCGGTGGGCTACCTCCATAACTGAAGCTCCAGTTCTTGCCATCATTTAGGACCCAACTATTCTGTACAAAGAGGAATAACTTCAAAACTTGTTTCATTTTTTGAGGTCCCAAAAGAGCAAAAGAAAACCCTTAAACAAGTTGTTGTGGTGTTGTGTTTTTTCTCTGTCAATAGTATATAATAAAAGAACATAGGTAGTAGCAGAACTAGTAGTCATTATACTTTGTTTTACCTCTTCAAATATTCTTAATTCTCATGTATACAAGGAACATCCCTCATATACATTTTGGGTCCTCCACAATATCAAGTACAACATATCTGCTTTTGGAAAGATAGAATGAGACTGAGTTTATCTAAAATACATACTTTAATAACATTCTGAAGGAATAGGAATAATAATGACAGTGTGATGTTTCTCCCCAGGGTGATGAGCTGCAGCTCACTGCCATCCAGTAGGGTTCAGGAGTGTATAGGCCTGTGGAAGGGCAGAAGAGCCTGAGGAAAATCTGAAGGAGTATTCTCTCATTTCCCTTTACCAATAACTCTGAGAGGCTATCACACATCTGCTCAATTCATGTATGCCATATGGATGAGTGGCATGAAAAGTCAAATTGGTTGAACCGGATGTCTGTATATAAGGTGGGTTCCTTGTGGCATCCGTGATAAGAGTCCCCTGGAAGTCATGGGGCAGATGTGAGCACTTGCAGAAGTGGGTGGCCTCAATGCTACCCCTCCTGTGGGAAAGTCCAGGAGCTTCAGGTCAATAAGGTCCTGAGGAACCTTCTTCTGCTCTCCTTCAAATTCCCATTGTACAACATTCCTACTTCCAGAGAAAGCAGTTAACAAAGTAGTGCTGTTTGACTTAGAGACATGAAAAGACTAAGCCTCTCATCAGTAGTAATTAGTTTGAAGTTGGGGTAAAGTTAGGAAGCTTATCAATGGGAGAAGAGCTAGTGAATGGTAATACAGAATATGGAGCAGTTAGAATAAACAACAAAAAAGAACTTTTCAGGCTGAACAAACCAGAGACAAAAACTAAGAGGAAGCAATTAGGGATGAGAAACAGCGTCTCTTCTGGATTCTGTGCAGCATCCACAAAGAAAGCCCTGCTGTGGCTCTCATCCTGCTCTCTTTCCTGTGTGCACCATTTCTGCTCACGAGAGAGAGGAGTGGAGTACTAGCTTTGTAAGGGGTGCAGCAGCTGAAATCACAGAAGAAAATAAGAAGAGTGTCTAGACAGCCTCAGGAGGGTGATTCTGAGGGTGCTTTACCCCAGTTTGTCCCTATCTTATTTGGCTTTGGGGGGAAAAAATTGAGTGCTTTTTTCTTTCTAAGACTTGTTAGAGGAGACCTGGCAAATGACTTAACTGAATTAGTGGTTAAATTGCCTGTGTGGATTCATGTCACTAGTTTCATCCATTTTTACTTGCTTCACAATTCCAGCCATTGAGACAGCACTCTGCACTGCCCAACAAGGACATTTAATATAAGGCAGAACACTTCAATACAAAGACGCCTGAAGTCAGGTTTGGTAGGCCAAAATTATGCTTATTAACTGCAGCCTGGGTTTGATCTTCCGGTGTACCAGTATTCACCAGGACAGATTTACTAGCAGCTTGTTTTTCAGTGGGTCGGACTTGTGACCAAAGCTGTATTGACACCAAACCAATGTCTTAATTATTGCTGAGCAGCGCCTACACAGCATCAAGCCTTCTTCTGCTCCTCACACCCCCCCGTCAGGGGGTCCACAAGAAGTTGGAAGGGGACACAGCTGGGACAACTGACCCCAGCTGACCCCAACTGACCTGGGGGGTTATTCCTTACCATATGACATCATGTTCAGCAATAAAAGCTGGGGACAAAAAGGAGCAAGGGGAGGTGTTTGTGGTTATGGTGTTTGTCTTCCTAGATAGCCGTTAGGTGTGGCAGAGCCCTGCTTTCCTGGAGATGGCTGAACACCTGCCTGCCCGTGGGAAGGAGTGAATGCATTCCTTATTTTGCTTTGCTTGAACATGCAGCTTTTGCTTTGTCAACTAAACTGTCTTCATCTCAACCCACAAGTTTTCTCACTCTTACCCGTCCAAATCCCTTCACCATCCTGTTG
The DNA here is from genome assembly GCA_004320125.1 of Scolopax mira. NCBI lineage: Eukaryota > Metazoa > Chordata > Aves > Charadriiformes > Scolopacidae > Scolopax > Scolopax mira. The sequence goes on from BJBW01008185.1 coordinate 56,075, forward strand.
GAGGGAGTGAGTGAGTGGTGCTTAACCAAGGCTAACACAGGACAGCCGTGAGATGAGTAAGAAAAGCAGAAAGTTCTCTGTCCAATAGCAGGTGTGAATGACAGACACTTCTCACAGACACTTATAAGCTGACAGACAGAATAGATATTCCTAATCCACAGCAACTGAAAAGTGAAGAAAATACTGTTTGGTTGGATATTTTTCCAAAGGAAATTGTTTTCAGAGAAAATAGCAGCCAGGACCTATGAGTGTAATGACCACTTGAAGAGTGTTTCTTTGCTCATGGACTGGGTTCTGGGAATGGTGTGTGTTCAGGAAATACGGTCATATCAGTGATGGAATTCTGTAAAAACCACTAAAACCATCTCTCTTGCAGTTAAAGAATATTGGACCAACTTTCGTGGATCAGCAAGGTCTTAGTAATTTTGGTATTTGCTCCCAAAATCTGCACAGTGTTAAATCCACTTGCTTTCCCCATACTGATTTCCTCTTCCAGTGGTGGTGGGGTAGGAAGTGGGTGAACCAATAACTTAAAATCCTTTATTGCTGTATATGTCTATACCATCATACACCACTGAAACACCTTCAGGAGCTTCTCCACTGCTATTGACTTATTAAGTATCACAGGAATTCTCTTCTGAGGCAATTAACAATTATTTTTTTTACATTGTGTTTCTTGTCAGTTTATCCTTTTTGGCATAGCTCATCTCCTATTCTGTCATTTCTCTCCTGCAGCTATTTTCCTCAATGAAACACTTATTTTCCATATGCCCCTATGCCTATTTTGCTCTTTCTTTTCTATATTTGTTTCCTTATTCACACTTATGATGCCCTCTGACTCATGCTTATCCTATGCAAGCAACTGGGATATATGTAATTATGTTTTCTAAATTCATGTGTTTCCCTTTTTTTCCAGCTTCCTCTTCTGATTGGTTTACACAAGGGTTGAGAGGGTTCTCTTCTACACTGAGTGAAAGCCAGATTAAAGTATTGTCTCTAGGGATTCTATCATTTCTTTAAATGAGGAAAAAGAACATTTGGAACAGAGCTGACTTGCACTTCTTTTGAGTCAAGGCTCCAGGCAAACAGGGCCTGCTGTTTCAGAAGCTTTCCCCAAGGAGAATCAGAATTTGGAAGAGGGCTGGAGCCCTAAGCAGAAAGATGTCTGTTACATTACCTTCCCCCTGGTCATTTTCCTGACCTGTCCTTCCTCCCCCTATTTTTCCTTTCCCAGACTGGTAATTTTATCTGTGTTCCCTTTTTTTTTTTTTTCTTTACAAAGCCCAAATCTCACATTAATATTCTCTGTGCTCTTTAGGTTGGCTGCTTAATGCAATGTTGCTTAAACTTCAAAGGGCTGAAAACAGAGATGCAGTCAGAGATGAAGTTTACAGTGTTGATGGCTTAACACAGGTCTGTATATAAAGCCAACACTTCATTTTCTGAGTCACTCTCTCAAGGGTGGGGGGTGGGGGTGTCTGCTGGACATACCAGGGCTCGGGGAGTGGTGGGGGGAGTACTCTGTGTATTACTTTCCTGCTATTGCTGGAGGCTGCTTTGCTTGCTGCCTGTTGAAGTACATAATAGAGAGGGCAAGATGATAAAAGTCCCGAGATTTCCGATTTCAATTTTCCTTTAACTGCCTCTATTTTTGTGGTAAATTGAGACTTGGCTAAACTTGTAATATTGGTAAGTGCGCTTATGCTTTTTATTTCTTCACCTGAATTTAATTCCTTTGAACAGCGTGGCGTGACAATCCCAGAGTTCAACAGGCTTTCTGACAGACAAAGTACTATAGGAGAGACACGATGCACTTTTTTTTTTCTTTTTTTCTGCAGCAGCCCACCACTGAGGTCACAGCTGGTCATCTCAAACACAAAAGGCACCTCATTCTCTGGAGCTGTCACTTACTTCCAAGACTGTTCATGGGTTACTAGCTAATGTCAGGACATAGAGGTGGGACTATTGTTTTGGGGCCTCAAGGTGTTTAAAAATAATTCAGAAATAGTGCTGTACTGGATTAAAATTATTTGTTCATGATACATATATATTGGCTATAAATGAAATTCGTTCTAACTTTATAATCCAAATACGATGTGAAATCCAATGATAACATAGTACAGTGCATTCTCATGCCTAACGTAATTCAGGATTTAAACTAAAAACTGACACCAACAAACGCTTGCTAACAATGTTAATGTATGCATGCTTTAGCACATGAAATTCTAATAATATTTATGAAGTTACTATTTGAACATCTTTCTTCAGAAAAAGACGCAATCCTGTAATAGTATTAAATTCTTAATTAAAAAAAAAAATACATTCTTTAAAGAAAAATAAATCGTAATTTTGCCTTGTTGTTCACAGCTTGCCTAAAAGACCAAGATATTGGATTTTCCACAATGGAACAGTACTTCCCTGACTAACTACAGCATTAACTGCAGTTCTTTGTCCTGCCAAGCTGTAAAAATTTGTAAGAGAACAAATGAGATCAATATGACTAGAAATATGCGTGTGAACACAGCGGGAAACACAGCAGAGAAGGGTTCAAAGAACACCAGGATCCCACGACAAACAGCTCCAGGACACACCTCCCAGGACACTGCTCCCAGCAGTAAAATCAAGGAATCCAGTGTTTTATGTCAGGACCTGCACTCTGGGATGATCAGAGGTTGCCGATGGCAGAAAGGTTGCAGGATATCACATACAGGATGCGTGTGATTACTCACCAAGAGAACAAACATAAACTTCAAACGAAAAAAAAAGTGGCCTCAGATTTATCAGACTGAAGGGGCATGACTCCAAAGCAAAGGACCACCCAATAATAGCTACTGGCCCCTCAATTGTATGAAGGACTCAAAATATCCCCACACCTCCAAAATAGTTTGCTATCTGCAGTAAAAAAAAAAAAAAGAGAAAGATGATGAGGACTCGGTAGCCAGCAGCTCTTGTCCTTTACCTGGTCAGGTCACCCTGGGAACTCATGTCCTGGTGCTTTGAAGCCTGTGGGTGTGACAGTGTGAGTGAATGAAGCCTACGAGAGGAGGAGGGTGAGCGAGTGGGATCAACTTTACTTTTTTTTTTTTCTACTCCTGAAGAAACAACACATGAGCAGAAAATACAGTTCACACCATTTTTCTTGAGAAATGTCCCAAATGTTCACAACATGGAGTACTTGGAGACTATCAGAGACCAGGAAGATGTCAACAGTTAATATATTAGGATTTGACTTTTTGACAATAAAGCTTCTGTATTATTACTTAACAGCATCTCATTGTATAAATATATGTGTCTATTGCACCAGCGTTCCCAGCTACAAAAGCACTTGAAAAACATTAGTCAAATTACTGGAAGATGTAAATTGCCGGGTGGTGAGGCTCACAGAAGGTATGGAAGAGAAAATATCTGAGCTCTCACTACAACTTGATGGTATTACCATGACCCACAGCTTTCACAGCTACAGCTGGGATTACAGCTGGATTTAAGCGTAGCCATTCCATCCCCTGTGATTTAGGGTATAAACAATCCCATATTACTGCACACCAAAGATCAACATTTAAACTGTAATTAAATTAGGTTGGAAGGACCCGGGGAAGGATAATTAAAACCAAAACACAATTTAAGATTCCTGAAATCTAGTGGCACCCCTTTTGTATGACATGGCCATAATTAAGTCTTCTTCTGAGGCTCAATTTAAGCCCTAAATTATCACTCTTTAGGATATGATAGATCTTTAAAACTATTGATAGTCAAGGAGATTATTTTCAACAAGCACGAGAGGTGAGTTTAATCCAGCTTCTTTGACTTTGCACTGAAAAGGTCTAGAAGCACTCTCAGGGCTGTGTGTAGCTGCGTGGCAATTAGGAAGTCATAGGTTATCCCCTTTGAACTCATACCTGGGGCCTCACTGGTCAACGCACCAGGTTAGCTCCCCAAAAGTCAGCCAGGACTGTTAAACTGCTCAGGGTAGTTTCACGGGCAGCCTGTTTCTGCCTCATAGCTTCTGTTTTCTGCCCACTGTATGCGGTGGAGCGACACTATCCAGGAATTCGACTTCTAGATAACAGCATATATACAAATCAGAGAGGAATTCAAAGAGCTGCTTCTCCTTTCTTTTGGGAAAAAGATTGCTAGTATGAGCGAAGCAAGAATTTGAATACATGGGGGGGAGAGTAACATCATGAGACGCAAAATTGATTCAGTTTCAATTTTTGGAAGGATAAGTAGGGAACGGAAGAAAATAATATTTGCAACTATGCAAAGAACTGTAATTTGAAATGGCCAAGTGTTTCTTTCCATGCACCCAGGGAATAAAGAAAAAAACTTGTGGCTGAAAGGAAATACATCCAGTGGTAGGTTGCAATTCTTTATTTCTGATTTATATGTATATATATATATGCATACAATGATATTAGATATCCTTGTATTGCTTAATCTATAATTTAAGTCAGCATAGGTCTTTTAACAAAAAAAAATCACAACTATTAATTTATATTTTATCTGAGCACTCTGATACACAGTAGAAAAAATCTGTATATAAAAGATTATATCTGTGCAGTTATACATTCTATTTCCTCTTTCAACAAACTACTGATTTATTAATGTTGATACATTATTGTTAGTATAAGATAGAATTACCATATCATAACATTAAAAAACTTTCCAAAATATATTAATAAGTGAGAATATCAAGCACACCTAGATCCTGCAATCATTTTTACACCCTCACATTGATGCCCCATTTTATTTTAATGTGCCACTTGTCTTACACAAACTCCTTCTGTCTCAGGTTGCCACTACTAGTCCGCCCAGATTAAGGATATTAATTGATACTATAGCTTTGCTGTTTACTAATTCCATACAAAGCCTTTAGAATTAAACTCTCCTATAAGCTGACACCCATCACTAGGACCACGAATCCTGCATAACCCACTTAGGTATCAAACAGCACATAAGGATTTGTGCTGAAGCTCTGCTTTGTGATGAACGTCTCTTTCGGTGAACACTTTTCTCACCTACAGCACAACAGAAATCGTCTGGCTCATTCTAGGTGGCTTAAACTACAGGTCTACAGAAGATGTAACTTCATGCTACTAAATGCTTTTAATAGTTTAGATCTAGGTAAAGCTTAATGAGCATTTGGAAGTTAATACAAATATTAATCTGTACATAAAACATTATCCCCAATATTCTAAGTGACAGCACTTTTTATAAGGCAGACACAAGCCAGGATCCAAGTATCTGGGAAACGGTGGAAACTACCAGATGCTAATTGAGGGCAAGGCTTCAGAGCAGCAGCAACGGCCAGCAGGATTAGGCCCTTCCTCCGTGAAGATTACGGACAGGGAGACGCGAGACGGCCGGCTCCCCACGGCACCGCCTGCCCGCAGCTGCCAGCATTCGGGTTTGGATGCTGGCGGACAAAAAAAATAAAAATTAAAAAAAAAATAAATGCATTTGGCAAGTTCTTGCCTCTCCAACCTTAAACGGAGGACGAAACGTAATTTTCACTCCCAGTTTAGACCCTACTGAAAAGGCAAGCCTCGTCCTGTCCTGCCTTCTGCTTAAAATGTATCCCCCAAGAAAACTTTTGCTTGTCTTCTCTTTAATTAATAATTCTGGACTTGAGGCAGGACTGGAGTCAGTGCACACATGAAAAGGAGGTGCAAATCATCTTGAATTGTTACGGCCAAGGACTTACTTACAGACAAAGTAGAGAATCCACATAATTCCAGGGCGTAATGAGAATCTCTTGAAGATAAAGAGTAATGTTTCAGAGAGTGGGAAACACTGTTAGTTCTGCCAGGAGATCCCCAAAGGCAGGTTTGGAAAGCACATGCGTGTGTTCATTAGGGGAAGAGAAAGCATCGGTGGTGTTCTTTGCCTCTTCTCTTCTTAAAGCAGAGAAGCAGCATTCACTGGACAATTAATTTGCAATTTCTTGCAAAAGAACGGTCTGAGAAACTGCAGTTATTTTCCAGCGAGGACAAGGACTTCCACTGCAGTGTCTTTTGTGCCACTACACAGGGAAGCAGCAAACAAGAAATGCTTAGGGTTTTTTCCCCTTTCAGTTTTTACTGATGTGTTCTATGACCCAGACAATAAACTGCATTGTAATACTTTTCTTTTTTCTTTATATTAGACACGCTTTTAATAATGCTTTGACATCTATTCCTGACAAGTCAGTGTGACTCTTAACTATAGATTTATACACTCAATTTTCGGCTGTTAGTAGGAAAAACTAAGTGCTTGTTTCATATTCATATCATTAATAGCCTTTGTGATTTGAGTTAGAATGCCATTTGAAGACTCGTAACTTAAAGTTCTGGAAAAACAGGTTTAAAAAACAGTAACAAAGTAATACTCCAAAGCTTTTACACTCTTTGACATTAATTTACAGGATTAACTGCTGCTATAAAAACTATCCCTAAAATAAACAAACTAAACTAAATTATTAAAATTAAATTAAGTTACTAATTTATCTTCTGTAAGTGTGTTTGATTATCAATTATTATTTTTTTACTGTACCAATCTTTTCTGTGGCCAAATAAAGAAATCATCAGGGTTAAAATGCACATGGAGACACTTTTCAGTAAGAAACAGACAAGTCCAAGAAAGCCCTACATAATTTCTAGAATTATTTTTAAACAATAAAGTTGCTGCTGCTCTGTGACAGAACCAAGCTAATGTTTATTGTAACAATAACTATTCTGTTCAGCTGTGCACGGACATTAATGTGCTGAAGACAAAAATGAAACAAAAATCCACATCCTCATTGACTTGCTCATGAGGGACACTGTTTGTAAAATGGTATCCTTTCAAACAGAACTTGCACACACAGAGAAAGATATGCTAGATGATACAGATTTCCTAGTGAGAACCCTATTGCTGAAAACACAACAAATAACCAGGCCCAAAATTCTGTTGTTTCCATGGCAACAGGGTTGGCCCTTTCGGTCTTCCTGAATGACACAGAAAAATCACAAACCAAACAAAATTAACCCAAATTGCCTATTGCACATCATGGTCACGGGTGTCTGGGTGATGAAAATCCAAATGAATCCTCTTCTTCAAATGTCTTGTAGTGATGATTTTTATTTCAGGGTCATGTCAATGCTATATATTAAAGACAAAAACCAAACCAAACCAAAAAAAAAAAACAACACAGAAGAACAACAAAGAAAGAAATCAGTGCTATGAAACACATGGCTCCCAAATTCCACAATCTTAAGTTCCCCCTGAAGTACTAAGCATCGTCATCTCTCACTTAAATGCATTCGTGTCAAATGATTTACATGCATCCTATCTACTATATATGGAAAACACAGCCATTAATAAGATCTGTTACTGTTTTACTGAAACTAATAACTACATTCCTAGCAATCTGAATCTGAAGTAGACATCAGATGTGGAAAGATCCCAGCCGGAATGACACGACAGTGTGGCAAGACATGGGTGTTCCTAAAAATATTTCTAAAAGTATGGTTTTGCCATTTAATGCAAAGCACATGTCATCAAATACCTTAGAAGTATTCTTTAGAATAAGATGTCATCATAAGCATTGCATTAAAATACAATTTTCCTCATAGAATACATAACTATTGAAAGTACTCTCGATATTTATTAACTGTTACAGAACATGCAGGGTTCTTCATGGTGAATTACTTAATAATTAATTTGAAGAATTGCTATGAAGAAGAGCAAAAAGTTGAACAAAATAGAACACAAGAGAATGCAATAATAGACAAAAGCCTTTGGAATAGATATGAAAAAGACAAAAGAAGCAAACTAAGAGCTGGGCAGACTCCAGAGAGGTTTCAGCAGAAAGTATGGGGAAGGGAAGTCTGTGTAAAACTGTTCTTATCACCACGGTGCCATTTACATAGGAAATCCTGTTTCCTGAAGAAATGACACCAGAAATGATTGGTATGACCACAGTAAAATCACTGCCCCTTCTGAAGACAAATTCATACTTACGCAAAGAAAATAAATAGGAGAAATTAGAACTCAACTGTAATTATTTAAGCTAAATTTATATTCTCTTCTCATACTGCTTTTTGCTATCCAGCTTCTTTTTTTGAGAAAAAACAGGAAAATTGCTCAAGCCACAAAAAGTACAAAATCATTAATAAATAGTCTTTAACATGTTATTTGTTTTCTGTTCTCATACTTTAAAACAAGAAGTTCTCATGATGACTCATTACAGAACAAACAGTGTCTGAGAAATAGAATAAAAAGACGCTCAGATATTTTATATCAACTGGTCTAGGAATCAGGAATTTAGCTTATAGTCCTAAACTTTATACAAGATCCATTTTAACTATGGATCTGCTTGCTACCTGTATTTCTAATTATTTGCCTGTTTATTAATACTCATGTTATGGATGGAATCTTTTACCAGGAGGAGCCAGATTTACTACATGCTATTCCTGAGCAATGTCCCAGTGTGAGACACCAGTGTATTTCTACACACCAATCAGACGGGGAAGGGAAAAGCAAAGTCCTCGTCCCCAGTACGAGGGGGACTGGCTGGGAAGACACACACTGCTCCAGTGGCTAGTCCTCTGGACACGGTATTCTAGCCAAAAACTGTTAGTGCTTGCGTGACACACTGCAGCTGCAAACACCCTCACTGATGCACAGTAAGAGCAGTGCCGGGTTTCCCATTCCCATGCTTCAGTTGCAGGGTCAGACAGAGGACTGGCACATCCCCATTTCCAAGGGAACCAGCCCACCTTTGAAAGGAAGAGACATAAAGACGCGGCTGATTTAGTCAGGGGAATAATGATGAAAGAAGCTGAGAAGCACAAAAAGCAAAGAGAAGGAAGGCATCGAGAACACGACCCAGAAATCAAAGTAAAATATAAGACTTTCTAATCTCTGAAGGAGAATCGCAAGTTTACCACTTTACTTTTAATTGAGGATAATGCACCATCTTCACTCTGATCGTGTTGCCCTTTTTCTATCTGTTTTTCACATAACTTAACCTGTATATCCTCAGGCTAAGAATCCTCTCCGTCTCTGCTTGGAAATGGTCGAGGACACTTAAACACATCTGCAACGCAAATACTAACCCTAACTTTTCTGCTTGCATATGTTGAATCAAGTTCCTGAAAATAACTATAAAAGCATTTAGGTCTCCAGAAAGTTTTATGGAGTCTACCCAGCCTCAGTTTCTAGCAGTATGGTTGTAAAATAATGTTAAAAAATGTAATGACAGTATTAGGCGTAAATTCTTACTCCTGCTCCACTGAAGTCATTTCTGGATCATTTGATAGGCAGCTAGTTCTGGGTATAAAGAAAAAGAGGTTGAAGTAAGCATTTCTTCTGTGTGTATTTCTTTCTCTTTTTAAATATGACATCAAATTTGGGGGATGTAAAAACTAACTGTAGTGAGTATCTTTGACGGCACAAACACACAAAAGTTACTGATAGGAATGTAGTGAGCTTAGTGCCTGCAACACAAATTAGTTTGAGTAATAAATTTTTAAGCTATTTCTTTAAGTTAGGGAAGGGAAATGCACTACAGTGACTTCATACATCCAACAAAAACAATAATCAGTGATGCCTCATATGCATATTTAGTTCCCCTTTCACTTGCTATGCTGCAGTCTGTGCTCTTTTAAATGAAAGGAGAAACAAGAAAGCACTTTTATTCCACATAGTTTTCATTGTCGTATACTACTATGCATTTGAAAATGTTTGAATAGAAGGCTTAGTAGTTGCATTTCAAGGTTGGGTGGGCCTCTTTTGCTTAACAAAATATTCAGGTGGCATCAGATAACTACTTATGTAAAGTTATTGTTTCTGAGGCAGTCTAACTGCCAGAATAAAAAAGCAGTGTTTTAGGTGTTCCTTGGAGGCTGTTGTGAAAGCTAATCTCAGGAGAAGCAGAGGAAAATGTGTACCACCGAAGAAGAAACTTCAGAAAAAATAAAACAAAGAAGTGGTGGTAAAATGAAAATTCTGAAGTGCTAAAGAAGAAGACCAAAAACAAAAGTCAAAACTTCAAAATCTTTTGTGTCAAAAACCACAGGGGAAATTTCATAGTAGAATGGACAGATACATCTCCCTTCTCCGGAATCTTGCGTACGACACACGTGTGAAAGAAGTGCACTGGGTGCCTTCTGTGCTCTGCTCAGTCAATCAAGGATTGTGGTCCTTCCAGTTAAGGATTTCCATGATATTTTACACCATACTGCCTCAGTATGTTAAAGTTAAAGCACAGACTTACAAGTTTAAAGTGTCTGATCATCAGCTGATGCCGATTTACTAAATGACCATAAAAATACATTATTATCAAGTATTAATCTACTGGCCTGTCCAAGCAACACTGGAAAGAGAGGAAAAGTTACTTGCCTACCCTAACTGAGAACGAGGTACAAAAGCTATCCCTACCTTACTAAATTGTAAAAAACACTTTTTAAAAAGAACTCCCTCCTAAAAACTTTATGAATCACCTGACACAACAGGTGAAGGGTAGAAAATGTTTAATGAACCAATTTAATAGAGTAAAAAAGTTATTTCAGTCATCCCTATGACTCTGAGACCAACTATCAAAAAATAGCAAAAATGTTTTTCATAGTGTGAGGGTGTGATTATTCCTTACTGAGACCCAGTGGTACAAAAGCAGGCTGCTTACAGTGAGAGGGGAAGTCAATTCACAAATGTGGCAACTCACACAGTAGTTGAAACTATGAGCTGATTGCTGTATACCAAACACAGAACGTACTACTGCATTCAACCCATTCCTGTGAACCAAGTAAACATAATGCCAGCATCGAGCTGAAAGCTATCTTACTTAGCTGTTTCTGAAGTTTCCCTCAGCTCTTCATCCAGTCTGCATGAGTAAAAGTTATTGATGTAAAGAAACAAAGAAGCAAGCAGAGCATAAGAGAGAAGCAGAGCAATAGCAGAGCAAAGAACAAATATAGTACATGCTCCTAAAATAGGCACCTGGTATTATGCACTGACTCTAAAGCTCTACAGTTCGCTATGACACCATTTATCCTTGTGCTCAACCCACCTTTAATTTGTAACTCCTTATTTAGCTCATTTTAGAGGCAGAAACATAAAAGCAGCAGGGGTCTGAGGCATGCCCAGTGGACAGAGCTGAAAGCGTTCAGTTGCTCTACCAGATAGTATTAAACTAGCTGCAGCCTGGGCCAAGTCAAGGACACTTACAGTTGAGTAACTTTTTATTTACAAGGGAGGCTGATCTCAACAGCTTGAAGGGGAAAGTAAGATTCTGCATCATTGCAAGTCCTCTCTCATTCAGCTGTTGAGGTCACCTGCAGGTGAGAGGCTGTCACACAGATTCACTCCGCTATGAGCAGCAGCATGGGCTAGAAAGCAAGTTTTACCTCATTCTTCTCTTAATACACTTCTCTTCATCATATCTTACAAGGTAAGAGTGGGTGAAGGAAAAGAAAAGACGTACAAGTTCATATGATGCAAAAGGCACATTGTATCCCACTTCTCTAAAAACTACCAAACAACCACACAACCCAAATCCTGGCATAACCCTATGTACTGTCTACAGATGGGACTCCTCTTGACGATAGTGGTTTTTCTATTCTTGTAAGTGGAGTAATTATGAAGCCAGAAGTTGAATTTTATTTTATTTTGCTACAGGAACCTTTCTCAATCTGCAGCAGAAGGGAAGCTATCAGCTGAACACTGCTGTCCTCTTTGTGGCATGGGAATAACTACTGACAGTGCCTTGAAAGGACACCCCCACTAAATATCACACTCTGTATCACGGCATCTTGAAGATGCTTGTCACCAATGGGCACACTTGTCACCTTTTGAGTTTTTCCTTCAGCAAAATCATGATCTTCCTGATAATGACATGAAGTCGTCAGTTATCTAAAGCTCTAAGTCTCAAAGTTTCTTTGGTACTGGTGCTGTGATCATTTCATTTTTGGTCTGAGAGGTGAGTGGACTTTCCAAACAGTTTTCAGTCCATGGGGAAGATGTGTGCAACACAGCTATGTGTACTGCTACAGACAGTGTAACAGCAAAAACATAGAAACACACTGATTTATCAGGTTAAGGTCTGTGTCAGAGAGAATGATAAGAAACTAAAATGTTTACAAGAATCAGAAGAGGGAGGGAGGGAGGGAGGGAGGGAGGGAGGAAGAAGGAGGGAGAAGGAGAAGAGTGAAAAAATTTTAGGGACATTAAAACGCCCTAGATATCCCTTTATCTGGTGACCAATGACTCCTGTGCTCCATGTTCTTAGCATCACTCCACCTCTAAAGAAGTTACATCAGCAAATAAACCTGAGTGAAAGTCCTTATGATCCCTGATTTCATGATTGTAATTTACTACTTTTACAAGTGCCAATGCAAGACTTGAGCTTCCCACTTGCTCCCTGGAAGTACAGCATAAATATCAGAGCAACCTCCAGCATGACGAAGGAAATTAGGCTGCTTTGACAACTACTGTGAGGCAGGTGTGAAAACTCCTGGCTGGGTTGAAGAGATCTATGACAGCTCCAAAAGAAGTGTTCTTCTCACCTAGTCACTGACAAACCATAAGGTAAAGACAATCATACTTGTGTATTTACTCATCAAAATACTTTCTAGTACAGCCTGCTTGCCTGTTCAAAACATAGGAGATTTGATTAAAAAAATAATAATAAAGCATTCCTTAACAGCATATTTTTTTTAATAATGATCTACGTGAAAACTGTGATTGATTTCCAAGGTTTTCAGACTTGGAATACCATTTCAGGTTTTTGTTTTCAGGTCTGAAAAAAAGCCAGTTGAGGTGAACAGTTCAAATCAACTCCCTACAATTTTTTTACTAGATATCTTTCCTTTAGAAACATCCGCATTTAAAAAATCTTTACACATAAGAAGCAAGAACTATCTTTCAGTGGTTCTGGTTCAACCATGAAAACCTAGAAGACAAGGTACACTGTATCTATGGACTGTTTTCAATAGTTTTCTATTGAACAAGCTATCTCTGGATTATTGTTTCAGTTCAAAGCTCTCTATGACTAAAACTTAAAAACACTTTTACTTAAATGATAAAAGTCATGGAAAAATATAGCATAGGTGATACCTGCAGAAGGGTTAAACTTTTTTCTTATTTTCTTTCTGGGTTGCAACTAGTGAGTGAACAGTCTTTTCCAATATGGATTATATAGTCACGGGGTTGATGAAGGGACCCTGAACCTGAAAGTTTGTCTTCATTTTACCAGGAGTATCGTTTGGTCTGGTAGGAAACCTTCCTGTGCCTGTAAACACTGTTTCCCTCCCCTAGGTGCACATTCTTACTGTGGTTTGTGCTTCATCGTTCCAGTGTTCTCCTGCCTCTGAATTTGGCATTGGAACTTTTGTGGAACGACATATATTGCAACAACATCAAGAAGGAGCTTTCTGCTTTTCTTAGAGAACCTGAAACACTATTATTAGTTTGTGGAAGTAGTTTCCATTAGAACAAGTACCTGGTTACTGTACATCACTTACTTGACGATACTGTCTGGTATGTGCACATACTCCATTGGAATCATCTCACGGAGCTCTGCCAATGTGTTGACATACTGTATCTTACTGCTGAACTTAGAGCTGAAACACAGAAACCACACACTAATTGACTTTCCCCCAGAAACTTTTTTGATATATTAAAAGAGAAAGCATGAATGTAATGTATTAAATAATTAAGGATTTTGTTATTCATATTTCAGTTACAGAGTTTGGCAGATCATGAGCATACCCGAGTTCTATTGAAACCAAGTCTTTTTTGCTGTTTTGCTGTTACTTGCTTAGGATGAATTACAGTATTTAGGACAACATTAGAAATTGCAATGTCTACATGGCAATGCGATTAGTTTTACAGATGGAAGGAGATACATTAAAATTCTGAAAAGTAACAGTCCTCCCCCCCAGCACACTTAGATGTAAAAGGAGTTGGGAAGCATTCACTTAACGGGGTCATGATGAATTAACACAATAAAACTAAACTTCCTCATTTGTTAGATGACTACATATCTGATTTTGTATATGCATGTTTATTCTTACTGCAGGGTCATATTATGAGCAAATACTTCCTTTGTTTATTTCAGCTGTGCTTATCTGATCCTTTCTTGTGTTTGAGAAATAATCATTCAGAAAAAGGTTAAATTCTTCAGAAAACACAATTAAAAAATAAGGCTATTCATTTGTCTAACCTGAATCACGGAATCATGGAATTGCCAGAGTTGAAAGGGACCTCTAGAGATCATCTAGTCCAACTCCCCTGCTAAAGCAGCATTGCCCAGAGCACATCACTCAGGACTGCATACAGGTGGGTCTTGAAGATCTCCAGAGAAGGGGACTCCACGACCTCCCTGGGCAGCCTGTTCCAGTGCTCCCTCACCGTAAGAAGTTCTTCCTCATATTTGAATGGAACTTCCTATGTTCCAGCTTGAGCCCCTTGCCCCTTATCCTATTGCTGGAAACCACTGAAAAGAATCTGGCTCCAACATCCTTCAACCCATCCTTTAGATACTTATAAACATAAATAAGGTCTCCCCTCAGCCTTTGCTTGTCCAGGCTAAAGAGCCCCAGCTCCTTGAGCCTTTCCTCATAAGGGAGGTGCTCTAATCCCTTAATCAGTTTAGTTGCCCTACGCTGGACTCTCTCCAGTAGTTCCCTGTCCCTCTTGAACTGGGGGGCCCAGAACTGGACACAGTATTCCAGTTGTAGCCTCACCAGTGTAGAGTAGAGAGGGAGAATGACCTCCCTCGACCTACGGGCCACATCTTTCCTATGCAGCCCAGGATTCCATTGGCCCTCTTGACAACAAAGGCACATTGCTGGCGCATGGAAAGTGTGCAGGACTCTCAGATCCTTCTCCTCAGTAGTGCTTCCCAGAAGATCCATCTCTAACCTATATTGATATCACCTGATATGTATCAGCTTATGAGAAATCTATCTTTCTCATTTGATTTCTCAAGCAATTTTCCAATTTTAGCTGTGGTCATATTTAGTCTTTTAACAGCAGTTAACAGTGGCAAACGCACGTTAATCGTAAACTTTCTTAAATCTAGGCCATGAAAAAAAAGAACATAGTCTTCCTGTTTACTGCTGATTTGGGAGTATGACCAGAAAACATGAAGCCTCTGAAATAGTTCTGAGCAGAAGGTTATTGCCCCTACCTCTACCATACATATATTCCAAATAAGATAAAGGGAGACAACTGAAACAGGAATACATGAAGATACTATGAATAGTTGTTTAAGCTCATCCATTTTAATGTGTCTCTGTACCAGAACATCACTAAGTGCCCACACACTGGGAGGCCAATGGTCATGTTTTAAGATGCATGAATCACTCACAACTGTCCAGTCATACTGATAATTCTTAGCATTTTACCCTAAATGTTAATCATAATCAATGTGCATCATTTGAATTGCAGCTAAAGTAACTTGGCAAGCTGCAAGCCAATCAGAAGCTTCTAAAGACTAGGATGGGGGGAAGGGAAAAAAAAATCTTTCAAAGGTTAATTTTTCCAGGATTCTCCTGGGTCCACTAATTCCACCACAGTGATTGGCTCCTGAGTAATTGCTTTATGTAGAAATCTGTGTATGGGCATCTCAAATACATGACCAAAGCAAGAAATCCTTGATTTTTCCAGTCTTTAGAGGGGGCATGCTGCCAATAGCTGTAAGCTTCCTGTTACTTAAATATTTCCATCAAATTCCAAATATCTTTTGTGGACACTTGTTTTGTTATAAATCTGAATTATTACCTAACACAGCTAAGATGGTCTTTAGTTTGAATATCTGGTCCATATAAAGCATCAAGGATCTGTCTTTGCAACCAATAGTTATTTCATCCTGTGTATTAATGTTTGTCTATCGAGTCCCAGACTCAACGGAATGACCTTGGCAGTTTCTGAGGCAGAATTGACTGTAGTATGCTCTCAGTGACTTGACTGTCTCTTGACATTCTGTTGTCTTTTAGTGTCTTGATTCCTACTGTTTTGTCCTGCAAAATTTAAATTATATTGTTCATGCTTAGCTACCTGTCTCACTGAAAACATCTGCTTGTCTTGGGACAAATTAATTTCTTACTCTAAAGTTCCCACCATCCATGTCACTGGTTTGGTGAACAGCTTGGAGCTAGCAAACTAAGCTACAGCCATCCAATCAACTTTCTACCTCTTTTCATTGCTTTTTACTGATTTGAGCCTCTCTTTTCAATGCCTCAGTAAGTTTTTTACTCAGCTTTTTCATAGTGCTCTTCTGTTGTTTGTTAAGGGTTCAAATATCTTATGTCATCTTCCACAGAAGATGGCCATGTGTCCTGCCCACCTATTTTTTCAGTTCCCATTTGCACTCCACGTTCTTCTTACACAGAGACTCCATGTACTTGGCTGAAATGGATAGTTTTAGCTGGTCTCTATTGTGTCTAAGTTTTGTACTGCTAATTTTTTTTGCCGAACTACTTAGAGTGAAGCTTTTTTCCTGTTTAGGAATGCAAGACCCCTAGTTGCTGCTGCTCAGTATGATCATTCTGAGTAAATGACTGATGAATTGAAAGATGTATGGCATAGTTGATTTTTTAAAATTTTACTGACTACTGTAGGTGCCCATCTTCATCAAAAACTTGTGAGGTCTTCAGAGATTGTAACATCTCTTTGCTTTTTTACTAATCAAAGCATTATTTTTGGTGGCATAATGGACTGTTTTTGAAATGTAACTCCTATGCATTGAGTCAGCTCAGACTGCTGGAATTCCTCTTGCATGAGCAGCAACTAATTTTTTTCTAAACCCAGAATTGTAGCTTAATCTTGACCTGTAACGAGGGTTTTTTTCATTATGTGGTTATCATTACATGCAGACCTGTCTTTTAGCTGGGCTTGGAAGAAAGACAGTTTTAAGGGACTGAATTCCCAGTTCTGCATACATATACAGGTTTACTGTATCATGTCTGTGATGTCTACAACCAGATACTCATAGAAATCACAGGGTTTTTTTCCACTCATTTTAGGAAAGTTAACTTCAACTGTCAAAATCCTGACATGAAGTGTAAAATGAGTATTCTGCAGTGAAAGATCAACAGACGTGTTTGATGATTTAGGGTGTTTCTGTATTCTTACGGACATAGAAAATCACTGGTATAAACCACTACATACCTTATAAAAGGTCTTGTCACAGCCAAAATTGTCCTGATAAACCATGATGGATGAACAATTATGAATGATTTCAAATTCTTCCGTAATCTAAGTAAAAGAGAAAAGGTTTCTTAAAAAAAAAAACAAACAGACAAAAACCCCACAAAGTAAACACAAAGATCATATACAGTGGACGCTATCATATGGGGAAGTAACAGAAATGTCTAGTGTTTAAAATAATGGCTGTGGATGAGAAAGGAAAATACTACTCACCGTCGATCAATCATTTGGTAACATTTTTTCATCCAACCCAGTCCAGGCATCCTCCTTCTTGGTGTTGCTCCATTCAAGTAGACAATCATATAGTCTTCAGCTACCATCAGCTCTAAGGTACTGATCACATAGCTGATGAAAGTACAGAAGTGAGCACATTCTTTACATTATCCACTTAAGCGCAAACTAAATCAGTCTACTAGGAATAAATCAAGGCAGGCTAAGCAAGACAAGACAAAGCTTTCCTTTAAACCAACGCAGACTTTTAGTACTAGTTGCCATGCCACCTGAAGGTGTATAACTAGAAGACCAACATCTTACCTGCACCTTAATAAATATGTGGCTTCCTTACAAAGATACAGCTTCATAGGTTGCTTTCAAATCTCAAGGGTGACTTTGCTTTTTCTTAAAAGGGCAACAAATCATGAGCTTTTGAAAGGGAGAGTATGGCAGGACCATGGAACTTCTGAGATTAACTGTTGAGAAAGTTTTCTTCGCTATTAATTGTCATGTTTTTTCAATGCAAAAACAATAAGGGACTGGAGAAGATAATCGTCTATAATTTTTGAGATCCTCACACTACTGCACTGAGTCTGTGGCTGCTAAATACCAACACTTTGAATTTCAAGTTTTATTAAACCTGTCCATCAGCCTGCCTTCTGACAGGACAAAGCACTCCATGGCATCACTTAATTTTGGGAGCGAAACACTCCCAACACTCATTAAATTCCTCAGCTCAGCAGTAATAACTCAGACAGCCTAATTAACCCGACCTAGAGGAGCACGGTACTCAGTCAAACGAAATGGTAGCTTTAAATTATTTTCTGGGACTATATATGCAGATGCTCTACTAGGTTTCTGTAGTCCCTGCCTCCCTTTGGAGCTGTGTGTATTGCAGGAATGTTCAGTTTGTTCTCTCTGCTATCCAGCCCCAAGGCACAGGAATGTAAAATCTTCACTGAAAAATAACAAGTCACACCTTAAAAACCTGAATGCCTGAGTGCTCACTACAAAAGGCAGCTCTATCCCTGAGTATAATGGCCCCTTTCACAGGTGTATGGGAATGACTTGCGATCTAATCTGATCTTTACATTCCTTAAGATGCAGTTTCTTTAAAAGAAGAGCAGAAAATCTAGTTCTCACCAAAGAGAGTGATATTTCACCTGGGCCATTAACAGACCAGTTCCATGTATTGGATAAATCCTATCTAAATGACTACTCACTCAGTGCTTTTCACTGCTCTTTTGCGCATTCCTTGCTTTTGCCTGACATTTGTAAAAACATTCGTTTTTAATAATAAAAATAACATTCTAACATTCGTTAGACAACATTCCGTTGTCTAACAGTGAAATATCAAAGCAAGGGACATTCCAAGCATGTATTTGTATGGGCATTCGGATGCAAAACAGCTTGATTTAACTGAACCTACTGACTAACTGGCAGGTTATGAAATCAGCCTGTCCCATAGGGCACAACATCTAGTGCTTTAAAGGCATTTAGACACTGAAACCTCTAGAAAAGTGTGTATAAGTCATTCTGAAAACTCTACAAGGCTTTTGGTCAAAAAACCCCAAATCACTACAAGGCTTTTTCATGAAAAGAGACAGTCTGAAAAAGGGCTATGTTTGCCCAGGTGCAAAGGGAATTGTGAATTTTATGGATAATCAGTTATAAGAAGAACAATCATGTATATTTATCATCAGGAATAAGAGGAGTACTATGACTAAAAGGGCTCTGCTAGATTGTTAGTCAAATCTCACTTATCTCATATATTCAATAGCTCTTATTCACTGTGGGTTGAATTAAACCATTTGCCATTTTAGGGATGCTGAGCTCTCTTGCAAACCGCACCTAACTGGTATTTTATGATCATTTGGTAATAATTGCCATTTCTTTATTATTTGAAAAGATAGACAGAATTTCTAGTCTAGAATAGACTAGAATAATTCTCTCATTCTAAAAGCAAGACGTGTTGGTTTTGAATTTCAAAGTGTAGTTTTTCCAGTTGTGGTTCTTTTAAAAAGCTTTTAATCTCTGTACTGTATCAGGTGGCCGCAAACGAAACAGCAGAATGTTCTGTGTGAATCTGCATGATCTAGAAGTGCTTGAGAAGATGCTGTCTCGAGTTTTCACTCAAACTTGACTCTTCAAAGGCAGTTTTACAGGATTAGTCAAGGTAACAAACAGGAACAAGGTAACGGGAAATGTGAAGGGAAACCAGAAGGGAAAGGAACTGCTGCAAAACTCATGAACAATTGAGGACAGTTGTCCATCAGAAACGAGAGGTGGCTTACATACTGCAAGTGAATAATTATCTATCAGAAACATGCTATATTAAAAATGAAAGGAGATTTAGTGATTTGTAGGTCTCTCCAGATCTCTGTATAATTCAACAGTAAAGAATTCACAAATATTTAAATATATCAATTGATATATTTAATAAATCAAATGATATGTTGTAAACTGTTGCACTCCCTCTATTTCAATGCAATTAATACAGCTACAACTGAAAGAAAGGGGTGATCTGATCTTCCCTTTTCATGCTCTCTTACAGGGAACCAAGAATCTATAAGCCTTCAAATAAGCAGAAAGTTCACAGCCAACCTGAGCTCTCTTGTATACTACCATCCCAGAAAAAGACAGTGAGTTATGAAACTGACTTCAGGAATATCCTCAAGTGATGTGGAAAAGTCTCTTAAGGTTTGAAAAGATTTTCTCTGCAAAGTTCATTTACTACTAGCTCTACCTATGAACAAGGGTCTTGGGTGATGTCAAAGAACAACTACTTCGTGCTACTCACGGTTACTCTCAGCTTTGTTCCCCAGTTATCAGTTTAACTCTGTAGTGATCCCTCCCCTCTAAATCACTGGGCACTGTGTAAATCAGTTACTGATGGTGACATGGGTGTCTATGAGGCTCTAACAGACAAATGGTAGCAGTTGGTCTGACCTGAAACTAAAGCACCCAATCTTGTTTTTCACAAGTAGATAGAATGTAGAAGGCACTGGCTGTCACCAGTGGCTGTCACCACACGCGTCTTCGACAACTGGAGTTTTAAGGAGACCGTGTCTGTGATCTTGGTGCCTTGTAAGCTGCAAATGGCAAAAGCCAGGCTTCTGCTGGCTTTAGAAATTACTTAACTGGGTTTTAGCACAGAAAATGCTGGAAAAATTGAATTTTTAACAGCTGTAAGTAGAAGTAGCCAGAGGCACTTCAGGGAGTGCTGCCTTCACAATTTTTGTCTGTCAAACCACATTGCTATTAGGAGTAATTTTCCTGTGATAAATTTGGGTTCATGTGGCCAAATCTGTGTCCTGTGCAACTGGCCCCTGCCACTTAGAATCAGAAGCAGCTGGAGTCAGGAAAAGTACTTAGAGCTGTTTGTGTCAGCAACTGTCATTTTTAAATTTAAAAACTGGTATTTTTAAAACCAGTGTCACAAAATGGTCCCGTGACTCCTAAATACAGCCATCAGAAGTATGGTATACATCATGAGATATATAATAAACAATGAACAGTGAAAACCAGTCTGGTGGCATCAGTCCCCACTGATTGTTCCCAGCTAGGGCTGGACATCACTAGTGAAACAGTGCAACAATTGTAGATCCAAGAAGATGAAGATACTGCATTCCTTCACATGGGAGGTAATATGGTTAGATTTGGTCCTGACAAATATGCCTTCATTTGGGAGGGTAAGTAAAGAATACTGAAATAATACTCCAATGAGCAGTTTATCTAAAACTGCTATTTTCCTTCAGATCACTCCCCTTCTAATGACCGAAATTACCTCTTAATTAAAGACAGGTTATCTCTCATTACATAATTCTAAGTACTAACTCGAAAGACTCTGTCACATTGTTCCCATATCACTCACAGAAAAAGATTTTCCATGACATAGTTGTAATCAGTTCGACTGCTGTCTGGCAAGAAGCATGCTGCAAACACAATGATAGCATTCAGGCCATCACCATAGTATCCTGTGGAAAAAACCAAAAAGGCATTTTTATCTTTGTTAAAGGCTCTTAACAAGATAGATTTTAAAAAGAAATCTGAAAGTCCTGAAATAGAATGGTTATGTCTACTGCTGAAGAATACCAAAAATGTATGAACTATCAACAACTGATAAGGAAGTAGGATAGTTAGCTATATTGAATTTCTGAAAAACACAGCAAACACAATTACTAATAAACTTTTTATAGAGACCAGCAAAAAACCCTTTTTCTACTTTGTAAGTAATAAAATCTTATCTTAAGTCCTGGTTCATTGCTTCTCTACAGCTATCATGTGCTGAACGCTCACCTTAGGCTAAGGAATAAGGGGCTAAAGAAAATACTCTACATTTGTTATCCTGCATCTTTAGAAGTATTTTTCACAAACTCTCACAGTCCAATCCCAGTTGGCTTGTGCAACTTCACTGACCTCAGGATACTATCACTGCACCCCACTATACCTTAAAAGCTCCTAGGGATTGGTTAAATCCTTTGCTGCAAGTTTGTATAGAATACTTTTTCACCTCGAACACTGCAGTTGTCCAATCCTGGCACTCTCTGGTCTGCACCACTGCCTAACGATAGCAGTGAACCCTCAAAGTTGCAATACTACTGTTGTGGGGTTCAGGACAGTTGCTTGCTACCCAAATAGTTCTTTTTCATGATGGATTAATGCTGGTTAATCCTCTCCACAACCCTTTGCAGCTGCTACAGATTTCTTTATTACTAATAATAAATACAAAACACTCCTTCTTTTCAGTTGAAAGTTTTGTTTGAAAGATATATGCAATCAGGAGGCAATTTATAAAGATGCTGCAGAAATCATTGTAGGTAGATAGACAGCACTAATGATGCACAGAAACTGAAGCTGAATATACTCAGAGAATGACTTGAAGGCCTTTCAAAAATGGAAAGGAGAAACCAATCATGAGGGAGAGATGAAAATGTTTGTGAAGGAAACCCTGATTCTCCCCCAGAGAAAGGAACACATTCCCGACAAAAACGGTAATACTGGCACCTATAGAACACTTTCATAAGGAGATTTTAAGGCTTTTTGGATACTAGAGAGCAGTATCCAAGCCTAACTCAAATGCTCATGGAACTTTTCACATTGTAGCCAGGCAAGCAAAGCAAAATTGTTTAGGAGATAATGACACAGATAATACACAATCCATTTGTGCTAAGCAGGGAAGAGTGATAAACTAGTTTGTTTTCTCCTTTCTCATTCAACACCTAAGCTGAGACTCAGCTAGCTGAAATAAGGATAAGATGGCTATGCAAAGGAAGTAATTTCTTACTTAGTTTTGTAGATATCTTCAAAGAATCCAGAATCCCTGACAATATGGGTGCTTCGATGCACTTGCCCATGAAATTCTCCATGCCAAGGAGAACCATATCCGATTAATTTCAACTCTATCCTAGTCACAAGGATATGCACAGAGGCACTCTTAATTCAGGGTTCTCAGCTGTTCCTTAAAGGCCATGAAAACACCACTGCTTCCCCAGTTACGAAGGGGAAGCAAAACAAGGATAAAGCTCTGAGAGAAAAATGTGCATGTCAGAAGTAAGTCTCTTGCCTTGAGCCATATTGTTTCCAAACTCGATTAGTTAAGCACCGCTGCATCAATTAACTTCATACAAAGCTCTCTAAAAATACGATACAACATATAGCATAAGAACAACATGATGTGAGCTGCCTGTTTTCCCTGAGCAAGCTTGAATTCAGACTATTCAGGCAATCTACCTGGTTGAGCTCTGTTCGAGGCCCATGTTGGGCACCAATAAATCTCATCCTTTTGGCTGGATTGCCCAACCAGAATGACAGATGGTCCATCCCCCATGTCTCAGAAGAGAGAAGAGGAAGAAATAAGGAGATGCAAAAGTTTAGAATGAACTAAACTACTTTAATGAAGTATTAATATAAAAATAAAAAAGGAAATAATGAAATTGATACGGTATATCAAAAAAGATATCAAGCTCCAAGGATGACATCACCAGCAGGCAGTGGAAAGACTGGACTAAGCAATGGATGGGAAAAGGATTCCACCTCTGGAGTCAGCAACACAGATTGGGATCACAGGCAGATAAATAGACAGGGTCCTCTTCAGATGTTGGCCATTGAAGAAAGAGATTTTGATCCCTCAGCTTTTATACTGAGCATGATACAGATGGGATGGAATACCCCAGTTGATCAGTTTTGGGTCACTTGTCCTGTCCGCTCCTCCCCACAGGTGTGATCCCTCTATGCTTTTTCCATTTCCAGCCCTCCAACGGGGCAAATAATGAAATTACCTGACCTTGGTTATTATAACATTAAGTATAAGCAAGAGGCTCTCTGCATACCATTCCTTGGCATGAAGTACAAACATTGGTCTTATCACTGAGAATGAGCAGTTTTCTCTACAATATGCTGTTAATGTCAGAGAGTTAGAAGAGGCCCAGCTAAGATGTACAATTACTGAACAGAAAGTTGGTTCTGTTTTACCTCAAATGGCAAAAACAATCTGTTGAAGGATTAGGTTGGGCTTTTTTCTTTCTGAATTTAATTTGGTAGATTAAATAGAAGCCACTATACAACAGCAGCCCGGTGTATGTCCACTGTCTTCTCCAGGCCGCAGTGCAGTGTTGCTTTCCATCCTGCTGGAGGACATGGAGAGGCAGAAGAGCTCAGGACTAGGGTTTCAGTTCAAGCCAATGTGGATATAACCACTTCAAACCATGTGACATGGCATGGTGTGTCATAACTCCAGCTTATGTTAGGATCCAGTACACACAAACAGTGTATCTATAGATATATACGTGCATTACTGACTTTGATGTCCCAGTGAAAATGTCAAGGTCAAATTCAAAGAGTATCACTGCATTCCCTAGCAAGGATGTATACAGGGTGGGGGAAAAAACTCCAGTCAAGTTTTCAGCACCTTCACCTAAGAGTTTGACATGAAGGAATATACCAGTCTTCTAAAAAAAATTAAGAGAAAAATACTCCACCTCCCACACTCATGACTTAATATTAATCTCTGTTACATTTCCATCTTCTCAATAGACCTACATACTTTCAACAAGGCAGTATTCATTTCACCTAGGTCATCCTAGGTCATCCGTCAGCTAAATCATTATGGAACAAAGCAGTATTTTTCCCTGCTCAGCTTTACAAATAGGCAGGAGACTGACTTCCCTCCCTCCCTCCCTCCCTCCCTCCCTCCCTCCCTTCCTTCCTTCCTTCCTTCCTTCCTTCCTCCCTCCCTCCCTTCCTTCCTTCCTCCCTCCCTCCCTCCCTCCCTCCCTTCCTTCGTTCCATAAATTTAAACATTCTTAAAAGAAAGGACAATTTCTATCATGCTGCCATAAAGCAATTTGTGCAGCTGGCTCAGGAGTTTGGCAGTGGGAGCACATTGTGGCAGAAATTACACAGCACTGTTTGCAGTTCATGTAAAGCAAAATGGTTATGTGCAGATGCCACCTAAGAGCACACATAAGAAAAACCCACAGAGAAATCTAAGCCAGTTTTTCCTACACATGCTTGCAGACAAGGAATG
Organism: Scolopax mira; assembly: GCA_004320125.1. Lineage (NCBI taxonomy): Eukaryota > Metazoa > Chordata > Aves > Charadriiformes > Scolopacidae > Scolopax > Scolopax mira. Next base: position 80,985 of record BJBW01008185.1, read on the forward strand.
GTCACCCAAGGGAGAAATGCTTTTTAATTCAACACCAGAAGCCAGTAAAAGCCATTTGCCCAAATACCCAGTCAGCCTACGCAGAAACAGATTGCTAAGAAATGTCTCCACCAACATATGTGGAAGGCAACCTCACACCTAGACTGCCAAATCTACTCTTCTCTTTCCTATTTTGTGGCTATCTTCTAGATTCTGCATTTGCTGTTATCTTTCATTTGGCAGGGAGGAATGTTTGGTAGATCATTGAATCATCAAGAGATGCTTAACTTGATCTGCAATTAACTAATTTTAGCCAGAATCTATTCTTAATCTTGAGCTTAAAGGAAAGATTCCTGTCTCTCCAAAGCACTCCAAAGATACTAAAGTATTGCCAAAGGGAACATCATACAGAATAGGCCTGGCCACCAACTGCAGAAACTGCTCAAGCTGTCTGAAGTTTTCCTCTGACCCATGAATCAAAACGATTTTATTTTTACATCTTTTAGTCCACCACTTCATAAACAAAGAATGTAATGTAGTCCTTAACTCATTTTGATATGGCTAGATTTCAGGCAAAATTTCTAATATAGGCAGTGGTGGGCTGAAATTTATCGTTACATCTCACACCATTTCAGGGCCAAGTTACTGACCGGCACCCATTCAAAAGTGAAGGAAACATAAGGTTGTTATGAAAGATATGAGTGATCTAACAAAACAAGATCTAGACAAGCAAAATTTGAATCCTGATTATTTTACACTGAGAACCAAGCTGAATGACCTAGACTTCCATTGATAAGTGCACAATATTATGTACTGATGCATAGTTGCATCAGTTGCAGAGATGTCTGCCACGAGAACCAGCAGCCATGCAGTGTCCATTAAATGCTACTTCTCCACCCACTAAAATGGACCACTATTTATGTTTCTTAAAAGCTGATATAAATTTATACATCAGCATCTAGTAGGAACTGTAGATGACAATTTTCAACACAAATGTACTGAGACTACAACATACAAAAAACTTATAAATAAACACCATTAGCAAGACTTCAAAATATTTTATGTTTGTTTCCTAAATTATGCCATCTGTGTCTGTTTGCTAAACTGTGTCTGAGGTGTCATACATTCATAAATCTTGGATGTTGTTGTTACAGTGGGAAAATGCCTGGAGGCTTAAACATCTCTATTAATTCCGGCTAAGCCTTCTGCACACTGGTCACTGTGAACATCTGTAGGCTAGCAATTAGCTGCTTTTAATGTAAAAGTGCAAATTTGAGGACCATATCCTCAAGTCATATAATTGAGCATAATTTACTTATGTCACTTTAACCAGATAGCAATTCTGCTGCTGAAAACTGAAAATATACTGGTTAACAATGATTTCCCTTTAAATGATGTTACGGACCAGCAACATTGTGAAAGAAGCAACCTCATACAAACTCTCAAATCTTACCCCTGAGATGCTAAGTTACCTGGCTCAGTTTTTGCAGTAAGAATGAGAAAACCTCATCCTTACTTAATACCCTACTTGACAGCTGGCAAACAGTCCCCAAACATATACAATCCAAAGATACCCTAAACCTGAGACAGTAAGGAAACAGCACTTAAAAAGCTTTGTTCCATTTTCTTCCTCCACTGTCTATAGTAATATTTATACGTTTGAATTTATACAGAAATGTGCTAGCAACACCAGAACTACAAATTATCTGAGGAAGTTAGGGAGCAGATGAGCAAAGGAGACAATATAGCAAGCACATGAGGTTCACTTCCCTATTGTAAATGTTTTCTTTGTTATGTTATTTGATAATCATTAACAAATTACATGAAAAAAAACCTATTAAACAGTTGCTGTTGAAATCCTATCTGCTGACAACTATAAATGGCAGAAAAATAACGTAAGGAGCTTAGCCAGATGAACAAAAGCCCCAGGGAAAACTCTATGTTTTGTTTTTTTCTTTTGACACTCTACTTGTTTAGATCTGTCATTCATATGTCATTCAACAAATCACAGAGCAATATACTTTCTTGTGCAAAAACTTCTGCCAAAATCCACAGAATTTTTTTCCTTACTCTAAGACAGTTTAGGCCTACAGTGACCAGATTGTTACTGACACATATATATCAGTTTATTTGTTGCTCCAGAAATTTCTTTGTGTTTAAAATACTCATTAATTGTTGTCACACTGAAATGAAAGCCAGGTTGATTTTCAGCCATGGCTGAAAAACAAAGTCTCCCTCCCCTTGCCATTATAATAATTGAACTAAAATAGAAATAAATCATGCTCAATAAAGTATGATTTTTTTACATCAAACTAAAAATTACATCCAGGGTTTTCCTACCTCCATGTGAAATGACCTTTTTGTAAGGTTCAATGACTTTCATATCAATTCTTTGTTCTTGTTCTCCAATAACCACGGTTCTCCATAACCTGTTGTCCTCTCGCTCCTCTTCAGCTGTGTACTCTGGAATTGACTCAGACTCCTCCTGGGAGGCATCCTTAGTAGCAGTCTGCTCTTCTGAAAAATAAAACTGGATATATTACATCTTCTTGTAAAAGCTCTAAATATTTTCTCTGTCACACACATTTGCAATTGATGACTGAAACCAACTGCATTTTTGATGCATTTGCTCTCGTATAAATAAGAGCAGAATTTGATCATCTTCCAGTCAGTAAATGAGAAGTTTTTGGATTTTTTCAAACTTTTCATAATTATAAACAAAAAGAACAGCAGCAATTATCACTATGCCGAATACTGCCATGGGATTTCCACATTTTTGCATCCAGTTTGTTAAACTAGCTGCTCACTAGAATTACTGCACTGTAGGTCTCTAAAAGCCTTTGTGTTGCAGTTACAAGAACTATACTAAAAAGCAACACAGGGAACTAAAAGTGAACACAGTGATGCTTCTTGTCTAGAGAGAAATCACTGCAGAGAAACAGCTTCTCAACTTTTTCCCAATTTGTCTCCAATGTCTTCACCAGCAAATATGAAGGATGCCCTGCTCTGCTTCAGTTGTGAGATAATGCTGACTTCTCATATCCCTTAACTGCACTATTTGCCTCCTTCAGGGCATTTCAGTTGATGTTAAATACCAGTGCCCTCCCAGAAGAGAAGTACAGAGGAGCCAAGCAATCTGGCCTGCTCATTCCAGCTCCCATGAGAGAACGGTACATGTAGTCCATGGACACAATTATCACAAGGGAAAAAAATGCATGGCTGACATTGGAAGTCACACAGCACAGCCTCTCTGCTGGATACTCTTAGTTTCAGAAAAGCTGTGAAGTAATTAACAACATTTACATTTCTATTGCATATTGACAAGATGGCTTTTAACAACAAATTTAACTGCATTCTAGTTCTTCAAACTTAATAGCCAGTTACAGGGAAAGTGATATGAAAAGTGATTCTGTACACAGCTGGAATTATTTAACTTCTTTCTTTCTTTATTGTTACAACATACTGTTTTTCTCCATTGGGAAAAAAGAGAAAAAATCTCTATTTTATACTATTCTTGCTGAATGTGACTTGTGGCTATTTGCATAGTATTAATCTATCTTCATAGTATGTATTCTACACATTTTATGCATTACACATGTTTGAAGTAAACAAGTAAAACAACTGTTATTTTCAAAGTATTTTTCTGGTTCTGCAGTCATAGTAAAAGCAGAATTTGACCATATAAGTCAATAAGCGAGGTAACAGTAAACAAAGATACAGTAAAATACATAATGACATGCATGTATGTACATAAAAAGCTGATCAGACATCTTATTTGAAAAGACCAGAGAGATTTACAAAAGTTATGAATAAACTCAAAGTTATTTTAATTGACAAAAAGAACAACACAACATTTCATGGAGGTCCTTAAACCTTTCTATGTTGGTTTATCTTGGGCTGCCCCTTTGATTAATACTGCAAATGAGAGTATATGATCCTTAAAACACATCAGTTTACCTTAAGAATTAAAATTATTATCTTTATGAAGTCAGAAGAAAAGATAGTATACTGCTTATGTACCACACATAGAACCTGCTAGCATATACATAGTATGTTCTGACTCTTAATTTTTAACATTGGTTTTTGCATTAAAAGCCATCAATAATTCCACTATTTTTAAAAAAATATTAAATTCCTCAAAGCACACAAAAAACCCCACTTTGCACTTTAAAAAAATTACAGATATTAAGTTGAGCACACATTTCTTGTTAGAGTACTACTAATGAAGTCTGAACTTCTACTGATGTCTGTCTTATATTCTCTGTCCTTAGTGAAAAGTATTATTAGCAAATAATACTGATGGAAGGTTGTCCTTTCTGTGACAAATTCTCCCAGGTGCAATAAAAGCTGAGCCCATCAGCAATTCTTTTCTTTACCTGATTCATGCCTGCTGGAATCTTGCAAGAAATCAATAATACTTTACCTCCTACCTCACTGACAATTAGTTAAAAACATATAAAGTTAAATTGTATTAGTGGTGGAAAAATGGATGGAAGATCAAGAAATACATACATGTGTATATATTATGACCACAAAGGGTTATGACCACATAACCCTTTTTCCTTAGGAACTGCAAATAAAGGGAGTTTGAAGAGATCGAAGCCTAGAAAGAAGAACAGACTGCAAAAGGTGATTTTATTTCAAGTATACTATTTAAAATTGATTTATTAGTTGCTGATTAGTACTTTATAGTACATTATATATTGTAGAGCTGAAGTACGTGTTCATGCCTTCTCAGTGTACAATGTCATGATGTTTAATAATATACTTTGCATTCAGTTTTGAAATATTACATGGTCTGTGACATTGGGAACAAGCTAACAAAATGCACAACAGTGCTCCTTCTAGATCTAGATATATCAATGCAACTTTGTATGATATTTATCTTGTAAAGCAGCTGTAGGAAGCAATAGGGGAGCTACATACATGCAGCCAAGCTATGCAAAGTTTGACAGGTCATGACAAGACGATCCATTCCTTTAACGATATAGAGTCCTCATGGGATGCTATTATGTAGCTCAGGTGCTTTTGGAATAGATAGATGGGATTATCAGAATAGCCTAGGAAAAGTTGTCTAGTCAGCTGATTCCTCAGAGAGTGGAAAGAGCATGGGTGAGGGAGAGAAGCGTAGCTGGAAGAACACCTTTAGTGGAAAGAGGCTGGGCAAGGTAACTGCCAGACTAATGCTGAAGTTGTACTCGGGGCTTGGTAATTTTTTGTGGTTGATGAAACTGCAAATGATGAGAAACGAGGAAAAAAGATCCTGATAAAACTTACAATGCTGGAATAGGACAAGTGAATTATTTTTTATAGAAATCGCCTCCTCCTGAAGGAGCGTCTATGCTTTACTGCCTGCTGTGTTGATTTTGCAGAGAAAGATGAGTCAGTGTGAAATTCGGACAGAAAATAAACATCTCCAGACAAAACAGTAAGCTCTTTTACACTCCAATTAATGCTGACTGGGGGGAGGCATTCACCTAAAGGCACATATGTTTTTCAGAAAAGCAATTTTCATGTCATCTAATGTAATAATAATAAAAAGCTAATTTCAGAAACAAAAGAAGGTTCTAAAAGAGAATGCAAGGTATTAGTGACAAAAAAACCCCTGTGACACTGATGATTGACCAGTCCCTAAATAAGTTAGATGCTAGCTGAAGACAAGTACTTCAGTATTTCCACACTCATCTACTTTCCTATGATGACAATCTTAATCATTCTTTTTAACAAATGGGCTTCAATATTTCTTATATTACAGTTTCCCTGCAATGGGGTGGATCCCTGGATCATGACAACAGTCTTACTTTTCTCAGTTACCTGTTACAGTTCAAATGGACGTTCAGCAGTCTGAGCTGAAGTCACAAGCTAAAACTCACTATTCTTTACAATCTTGACACTGCAGCTTTTCAGTATTTACTTCCTTGGGCTTGGCACAGCAGTCTAGAAACACTGACCTGTGGGAGACTGTGAGTGCTGGTAACAGCAGAGCACATACTGGTTAATAGCAGAATGATAGAAATACAAAGGTAACAAAGGTTATTTGCCATGCAAATAAACCATTCTGCACCAGTTCTTATGACTATACTTTAGCTATCAGACATATATTATATAGCCTACTGATTTTATGGCTTTCTTACTTTGATAAAATGTGGTTTGGTTTTTTTTTTTCCTTTTCTACTCTGTGCTCCTGGGACATCTACATGGAGGACATTTTGTTGATTAATTATGTCTAAAATCACACTATACAACCATAAAAATGTCGCCAAAAAGACAGGCACCTTGCATTCTTCTTCACTTAGGAGTCCAGGGAAACTGGTTCCACCTTGACAAAGAAATGAATCATCACATGGAGAAAGCAATAAAAAAAGCAGGGGAGAAATCCTTGCCATAATTATAACTGCCACCAAAATCACTGGAGTTGAATTTATTTACTTGAGGGCTTAAAGGCAAAATCTGTTCCACTGCTGACAGAGATTTTTGCTCTCACACAGTGGCCACTACAGTCTAAACCTGCAAGCACACACTGCTCCGCATATGTGTGTGTGTGTGTATGTTGGTTTCAACCTTTGCTACAAAAGATTCCAACCATCGAGCAACTCATCACTACGATCTGCAGGCACCCATAAGGAAATGGACCTTCTGATGAGAAGTGACATTAGAGACCCTTACGCATGATTGAGTACAAAATAATGCCTCTTTGGCAATATCACTTGAACTGACGCAACTCTTCTTGTGCACTCAAAAGCCTACAATTTTTAAATTATAGCAATGGAGAATTTAAATGCAAGTGAAAATTCCATTTAAGTGGATCCATTTGTGAAGATTTTTTTCTGTTGCAGATTGTAAAATGGTCACACTAATTTTCCCCTCAAACAGCTTATGATCTTTATGTATTCATATTAGGGAATACACTTCTTACATGGTTCTTAAAGTACTAGCAAGTACTAGTCTTAAAGTACTAGCAAGCAATGAGCATTAACAACCCTACTTTGTACATCATAAGGAGTGAGACAATGTAGAACAACTTTACAGGAAGCATGAAATATCCATTGTGTACACCATATGCAACTAGCCCTTCTGAGAGAGCATATTTAAATTGGTGGAATGAGGAATTCTGCAGCTCCATCATCTAAAGCTACCTTCATCATGCCATGCGCACACCTTCCTGGTTTCAGCTCTTCATGGATATAAAATGACTTTTCTCACTACCAACAGACCTCTCCACTGTGCTGGGTCTACCTCATTTATACATGGCAAGCTCTTTGGTGCAGATCATGCCAGCCAATGTACTTCACATGAGGTTATATGCCTAAAATGCTATTGATGTATTTGTAATCCAGAGCTGGCCAGAGCTGCACGAATGTGCAGTTAGCTACAACGGGCAGCAACTGCCTTCTGCTTCTTGGACAACTCCTTTCAGACAAGTCCTAGTGTACTGGACAAAGACAGGTCTTTGAATTTAATTCTCTCTATGTAGCTCTTCTCACTTTATTTGGTCAGCTGGACTATTTCTTTCATCTGTCTGCGTATTTCTTATATAGCAAACAGTAAAAGTATCTGGGCTCCTCACATTAAGTCTCAAATGCTTTAATTCATAGCCTGACAGGCACGAGTCTTATCTCATGTTAACTTAACATGAGTTTCTTAAAGAAAGAAACAGAGATGAGCTCTATGTTTTCATTCTAGAACATTACCTTGCCCAGTGTATTCAAAAGAATCTGCTTCATCAGGAGTGTCAAGGTCATCTACATTGATGTCAATTTCATCTGGAGAATCCAAATTATCATCAGAAAGAATAGACCCTTCACTCTGGTCCAAAGAGAGGTTGATATTTGGAGCAGTGAGCTTTATCCTTCTGGGATGGGAACCGTTAAGATCAAGAGAATTGGGAGGTTCTGAAAAAAGAGGAAGAAAAAAAGAATTTGATCTCGTCCACATACAGTTAATCTCCCAGATACTTAAGAATCACCTTCAAACACACTGGGACAGATCAATTTTAGCAACACCAAGCCATTTAAGACCACTTAACATAAACCACAAATATCAGTATTAGTATTTAGAAGAATAAAACAGCAATGGCAGATGTAGCTGTGAGCTCTTAAATTATGCAAAATCCAGATTTTCTTGCAATCCACAGATGAAAATGAAGCCTTGGACATGCTCTGACCCAGATTGTTTAAGAATTTAAGAAGCAATATGCAAATCATTTTAGTTATGAACCAAGACATTGCCGAATCCTGGAGAAATTCATATGAGCGAAATGCCCTGTAAATATTTCTTATGCCCTTGCTGCTACTCAAATGGTGCAGATTTGCAGATAGCCATGTCTTTAGTTTGAACTATACAATATCTTAGTCAACACAGTAACAAAAATAAAAGTACCTCTGAGTCTCTTAATTGGTCCTTAATAAAAGTTATCTTCAATGAGACAAAAGCTAGGCATGGTGTTGTCCCTTGCCACTGCATTGTGTGGCACTTTTCAAGCTGTTCAATCTGAAGTATTCCAGTACTAACTTAGTTCACTTAGACAGTAGTCAAATATAAGATAAATAGTAGAGATGACTTAAACTTCACAAGGACTAAACGAGTGATGACAACAATACACAAGAGAAAATGGCACACTACACTTACAATTTCTCAGGTCAAGAAGAAAATTGACTAAATAAAGCAAACTTAACACTTTTTCTGTTTAACACTGAACTGATTATTTACCAGCATAGAAACATCCTTCTCACTGCATAATTAAATGCCAAAGGAATAAGATATAATTAAGAAAATGAGTAAGAGCTTCTCTCACCAGGTCTCATGTCTGTGGAACTGGGGCTTAACACAGCCTCAGCAAAGGGGATGTCCATTCCCACATCCTCTTGTACCAACCTGAGAGGTAAAATACAAAGCAAAATCTTAAAAGAGATGCAAAGATTGACCGTGTATCCATACAGCTCATGTGATCTCATATGGAACAGCCATTTTCCTCAATATAGCCAGTTCAGAAATCTGATAAAAAATTGATGTGAGAAATGAGCACAGCTGTTGTAATTCTGCTGAGCAGTTCTCACCCCTTATTTAGGCACATCTGTGGAGCTTTTGGAGACTATAGGACACACATAGCCATTTTCACTTGGATCAAGACATAGCGGTGAATAATAACAGGCTCACAAACAGCAATGCTTCTCATTTTATATTAATTTAGTTGGTCTTTTTGTCATCTGGAATACCAGACACATCGTTGCAAGGAGCTTCAGCTACTCTTTGCAATCTGCATACCACAATTAGAGAGTTCCATAACAGTATTTTCAGTGCTGTACATACACTGTTCCTGTACAGCAAAAATGAGACCATACCATCTTGTACTTTAGAGCAATTCTAACCCAAATCAGTCATTTTATAGTTGATGTCCTCCTTTGACAGACTACAGGAAACACAAAAGTGAGAACCAAAACTACATTACAGATTTTCAAAGGCTAAAATGTTGTAAGATATACCATCTAGACTCAATTTCTAGGAAGATACTAAGAAATTACATTTATCATGCCTACGTAAGTCAAGAAAAAGGTATTAAGGGGTGAAAATAATAACAAAGGTGTTCGAACGTTTAAAGCAAATTTACTTGAACTGTTTTCACGTTGATTTTATATTCAAGTATTCGACAAAATGCTTGGCTGGAGGATGCTTCAATTCCAGATAGGAATAATTTTACATTTTCAGGACACTCTTGACAGCTTCCAAAGTATTTGCAGTAAAAATGTACAACTACAAAAAAGCTTAATTTATTTTATTAGAATAATTACAGCATTTTTTTCTATATTCCTGTTCCTTAGGACAGTTTTAGTTTTAAAAAAACTGTTAGTTTTAAAAAAATTATTAATTTTTTTCACAAAAGCTGAAGAAAAATTTTTCCACTTTGATTAACAGAGCTGTGATTAGAGAAAAGAAGGTAATTTTCCCTGCCACTAACTCTATTCTGAAAGATTCAGCTGAACTGAATAGACTTGGCTTGTTTCTCCTGCAGTTTTTTCCTACCCTCACTATTTTACTGTGTGCAGACAAGCCTCTTCTGGCCATCCAAGTATGAATATAGCTTTTGTGATTTCTTTTTAATTATATATAGATTATATAAAAATGTATACATGTAGGCCTGCCTCTAAGTGAGCCACAGGCTTCACTGTGCTTAAATTTGTGAAAGATCTTTACTTCAAGCTCCTTACCATCAAATTCCCAGTAGAGATAGGCAAGCGAGTGAACTCCCATCTTTACCATGGGGCCATAGAGAATACAGCCAATATAAAGCTAGGGTCAGACATATTTGTGCTGCTCAACTCATAATCAGGCCTTGACTTTCAATAAAAATTGACACAAATTAATTGTGCTAATTTTACTAGATTTATCTCTGCATACTCTAGAGTACATCTTTCCCAAATATGGAGATTAACTGCTTAATGATTTCTGCAAAACATGCCAATTCTGGAATATGTTTAATTACTGTCAAATAACATTTGAAATATTCCTTCTCAATAAAACAGTACAGAAATTTGGTCAAAGTGTCCTATTCATGAATAAACGGAATGGTACAAATTTTCTGTAAGGTACCATTTCCTTTTTTTCTGCTCTGTAGCATCATCTGTATTCAGAAGCTGTACAGAAAATCGATACACAGATTTTCATCACAATTTTCTCAGAAAATGTAAATAAGTCATTAGAGTCTGGGTGTCTGTTCAATTCATAGTAAATTAGGTGTAATGAAGTCTAATTTATTCATATGAATTTAGCAGAGACAAATCTGAATTCTAATGAAGAACTGTAAGTAACAGCTGAATAAGGTAAGAAAATACAGTGGTAGGAACAGTGTGGGGAGGCTGAAAACTTCTCATATCCACTTTAAGTTCAGATTAAGAATTTATTTGGGGCTTTATTAAGCTTTCCAAACACAAAACCATGAAAAGTTCTCAGATTAAAGCACCTTTGAACTATTCAGAAGATGACTTACGGATACTCAAGGATGGAGTTTGGCTAGACAGAACAGGGATTTGATACTCACTTATAAACCATTCATTTATAAAATCTCCTAAAGCTTTATCACACCAAATGACAGTCCCTTACTGAACAAGCCTCAGAAACCACTGCAGGAAATTATTTAAAAGGAAATGCTCTTCTTTCAGGTTGTTTGAAGAGTAAGCTACGGGAGGACAGTGAATTTTCCGGCTTTCTGTATTGAAAAGAGGCAATATTCTCTGCATTAAGCCTGTAAAAACATTTGAGCAGAACGAAGATCATCTTCTCCCCTGTATGATATGAGCATGACTGAGCTTTATATAAAGAAACAAGGACAATTATCATCTGAAAAAAGCAATTTCCCACAAGTAATTATTTCACAATTTTGAGAGTTACAAAAAATTTTTGCAATGTTGGGACAGAATTATCATAAATCATGACATTTCCAGGATTGCCTCAAGACTGCTTTTCTCCCTGTGGCATCTTTATCTATTATTTTAAAGCGCGTATGTACTTGAATCTGGCATTGCTGCTTTCTCTAGAATCTCTTACACTTTTGCAACATAAATTTCACATGTTTTTCTGCTTTCAGTGGGACCATTACAGCTGAGTTATATCATAATTTTATATTACAGTTGTGTTTACAAGAATGGTACCTTTCTAGGGGATTGAAAGATAGATGTGTTTCATATCCTTTTGTTTGAATTTCTACCGAATACAGCTACTGCTACAGGCAAAATACTCAAGAAATACCCCTGGCTTAGGGATTAACAAGTAAGCAGCACCAAAATTTGCCTGAGAACCTCTAACTTTATTTTGATGGCACAGTGTTTTTAATGTTAATAATCCATGTAATTCATATTGGCATATTTGATTTGGGAAGTAGGAGCGGTCCTGAAAGATCTAGGACAAGACAGACAGTTACCAAAAGCACTGCTGACACAAGGTTATTCATTGTATTTTCAATCACGTAAAAGATGGTATTACCTTTCAGAAACTTTGTAGGTGAGAATAGATTTCCTATTTATTTATTTATTTATTCATTTACAATTGTGTCAGGTTCTCATTTATTGTCAAACAAACACTCAACAGTCTTTTCAGAAAAGAGGGAGTCTGACTTTGTAGTCTGATTAATCATATTTTTTTCAAATCTCTTGTGCTTTACCCAAACACATTAAAGATTCCTTGCCAGACATACATGCTCTGTATGTCTGTTCAGTGAAAGTTCATATTTTTTAAAAGCCATAATTAATATTTGTTTATTCATAAATTAACAGGCAATGTTAATGCCTGTTGAAATGCCTATTGTTATGTTAATATGCCTATTGAATGTTAATAATGTTAATGCCTATTGAAAGGCATCTTTCAAATCTGATGGGTTTAGAAAGCCAGTCACAAAGCATGGCTTCTTTGACATTGTACCTCAACATATGGCTCCAGACTTCCCATCAGTGTGAGAAGCAGCAAGATACGGACAAAATTTGTTTTCTACAGACATAGCTCCCCATTTGCTGATTAATTTTGAGAGCATGCTACACTGAGTAGCTCAACACCTTGCAGAGTAATTTTTGCCTGTGCACAAGCTCTCAACAGATCTCAGCAGGAACTCTAGTAATGGAAGATGGACTCAAGAAACTTAAATTAAGCAACTATCTCCTCTTCCTTTCCCACACACTACTTAACATACTTCAAAAATTGGGGCTTACAAAATCCTTCACCTTCATACAGTAGAACTGATGCAATGAATGATGTAGCCAAAAGTATTAGAAAAAAAGAGAACATTTGTTTTTTCCTTTTAATTACAGAATCACAGAATGGCTTAGGTTGGAAGGGATCTTAAAGATCATCCCCCTGCCATGGGCAGGGACACCTCCCACCAGAGCAGGTTGCTGAAGGCCCCATGAATGCTCCCTTTTGAAGAAGTAAATTAAGTTACTTTAGAAAGTTCTATTCTAATCAGGTATGACTTACTGGATTGATAAAAAAAAAAGGATCTTTCACTCAGAACAGAGGTCAAAGTCAAGTAAGCTTTTTGTAGCATAAATGACTTCTTTTTATGTGGTACACAGACCAGTCATTTAAGATTCAGCTGCACTGGGAATCAAGTTACTGCATATTTGCTTTGATAATTCAGGTCCACTTACTTGTTCAGAAGTAGCTAAAAAAATCCCTCTTTCTCAAAGGTGGATCAGAAACAGACACCAATTTCTTATGAAAGGAGAAGAGGGAGGGCTGGAGGCTGAAATGCTTTCCCTGCTCTTTCTTGGTTCAGACATTCCTGCAGTTCAATAAATTAATAATCCTTAAATAATTCTTAGTGTCCTCTCACATCAGTATTTCTCAGAATAAAAGTTATCCTTCCTGACTTTTCTAGGCACAGCAGCATTCTGCTCTTTTGGAAAGAACAGCTCTGAATATTCACAGCAATATGTCATAATCCCTATGGGCTGTGCTGCCTCACCCTTGTGTCATATGTGATATATCACCAGTTTCCCAAGCTGCTCTGCAGCTATTACATATCAAGAATTTAATTTCATCAGTCTGAAAGAAATAATCTCTCCAATGGGTTGCCCTGAATGAACACCTACAACCCAACAAAAGAGAGTAACATTAATCCAGTGGTGACTGTTAACACTTCTAAAGTGAATTGGGGAATCATGGATTTGACAGAGTTGGAAGGGACCTCTAGAGATCATCTAGTCCAACTCCTCTGCCAAAGCAGGATTGCCTGCAGCACATCACTCAGGACTGCAAGTGGGTCTTGAAGATTTCCAAAGAAGGGGACTCCACAACCTCCGTGAGCAGCCTGTTCCAGGGCTCTGTCACCCTCACTCCAACCCACAACTGGCTCACCAGTTGGAATTTAAATTGTATATACAGAGTTTCCAGGCTTCTGTACTCAGCAGTGCAAAGTCTAATATGAAGTGGAGGCAAATTGCCAAACACTTTTCCTAGATATGTAAATCATGTTTTTTCTGTGCCGTTCCCTCTACATACAGAAATACTTTTGTTACTTGGTTTTTTTTCGTAAGATGCTGAAGGTTTTTATGAAGTTTAAAAGCATGACTAGTAAAAAGACTGTCATGGATGAAGTCACCGCAGTTGCTATTAATACATGCTCTCTTTGGAAACTACATGGGAGGAGGGGCGGGGAAGCACAATGAAAAGGTTATTCAGAGATTAGACATCTGCCTTTTTTCATACTCTCAAATTCCACACATTACGCAAGTACACCCTGGTCTTGGACGAAGTAAAAATCCTGCTTACACCCCTCTCTCTCTCACTGCTTTGCAGTGAAAAACCGAGCTGTTTTGATGAAGAATGCACGACCTGGGATATTTCAGGATGGAGAACGAGGTAAAGGGAGCTCCAGTTCCTTCGGCAGAGCACAAGCAGCACTTTGCCGCTGAATCCCTGCCGCCCCCACCCTGCAACACTGCCCTTTGGCAAGCGCCGAGACTGGGCAAGGAGAACCGAGGACTTGGACAGTATTTTCCTTGGAAGGTATGAAAAAGCCCCTGGCGTTCACCCAGTGACGCCTGTCCACTGGCTCCCAGCGCGGCTCCATCTGAAAGCGCCCTTATGACGAGGCAGGGTGAGGTGTCTGGCCAAGCCAAGGCCGGGGCAGGCAGCACCTTCTGTAAGCCCATCTCTGCCAGAGGCAGCCTCCTGACGGCTCTCACAGCATCCACAGGCAGGATGCCTAACCTCTTCTGGACAAAATGAGAACGATCCTCTTGCGTACTCAGAATTCAAGGAAAAGACTCCGAAGCGGAGCATAAAGCAAATCCCTAAGCACCCCCACAAATGGGAATTCACATCACAATTTACACAAAGTGTTTTCTTAATCGCTATCTTCCTCCTCAGTTTACAGTTCTTTGCTGCAGAAATTTGTATCAATTTAAAGCCACAATATCTCATCAGATAGCTGACTGACAAGGGGTGTTTTGCTTTCATTCTCCAACATCCACCTTACCTCTATAGAAGAGTTGCTTTCATCCTCCAACATCCATCTTACCTCTATAGAAGAGATGAGCAAAACCTATTCTGTTGTCACGATTAAACACTTGACATGTTATTCCGTTTTAAGAACAGAAACAGTTTTCAGGTTATGCATTTATATGCAAATAAAATCTCTTTCCCTTTCTTTCATATGCTATATATGTGTGCTCCAAGCTCGTGGCTCGTAATTGATGTTCCACTGCTGTTCAGAAAAAGCTAGAGAGGAGAAGTTTGCACATCCTTGTTTGTTTTTAAATCACAGCAAGTATCTACTTTCTGAAATCACTCTTTCCTGGAGTGCCCAGAAAAGACACAATATATGGATTCTTTCCTTTGTTTTAAGTAGAGGATGGTTCTTCTGTTATAGACACAACTCCATAAACTATGTTATAACTGAGATGCTATTTCAGAGACCTATAATGCTAATGGACTAATAACAACTCCTAATTTAATGTGCATGTGTTTTGATGCTCATCATGCATGTAAGATGGGTAGGAATGTTCTGCAAGTAAAGTCAGAGAACTGTTGGACACACTGCAGCCAAAAGATTTTATAGGAAATAAAGTATTACTGTATTAAGTCGAAAAATAAAATCTGACAAAATATGGATTGTAGTCTGAAGAAAGTTTGATGAAAATACAAAGAAAGAAACAGAAAGAGGCCAGGATCATTATTTCCCCAAAACCCAACTGGATTGTGCACTAAGAGAAGAAGAAACCCACTAGGAAATGCACCCACTGAAAACATACCCCATAATTACTTCCTAAAATTAGTCCTTTGCTAAAAACTTCCAGAAAATAAGCAAAAATTTATACAGTTGCTTATTCAGATATAAAGGAGATTGCAGTGTGAATTTTTTAGGTTCAGCAGAATTAATGATGCCTGAACTGTAGTGGAGCATCTAACAAATCTAAGCGACATACACTGTGCAGGGTTCAGTCAATGTCCATCAGAGACTATGCTCCAACAACATCCACGTAGAAGAAAATGAGCATATTGGAAGGAATCCACTCCAGGATATCCGAGACTCAAGAAAAATCATTACACATCTGTGTAAAATAATCATCCTGTATACAGGTGACTTTTAAAAATGGATTAATTTTATAACCTCCCAAGAGCTGCATTAGCATCCACATGTTAGTACACTAAATTAACTGTGTTTCTATTGCTATTTATTTGGTTGCTCTTAATTAAAAATTAGGTCAGAAAAAATCTATAGTCTGAGCTCTGGAATTTACGCATAGCATGAGACTTTTATTCTCATCCCTGTATGCAAACCAAAAAAAAGGCTAAAATCTGTGGTGCTTTGCTTGAGCCAAAATCTGTATTAATCAAACATCTGTGTAAATGTTAACTAATTGTTGTCATATTGCTGCACAGTAGATAAACACATGCTGATATTCCCATTTTACAGAAAATCATGTCACTTACTTTCTCAACAGCCATATAATAAAGCACTGATAAGCATTAGTAACAGTCACAACTTCTTAGTTTTTTGTGCTTCACTCTTCAGATTTAAAGCTTCTTTTACTGACTGAACTGTTACTTGATGTTTCCATGTGCTGATTTTTCACTCCATTTTCAGCTTCGAAGTTGTATGAAAAAATTAGGTGTGTCTGGAAGAGGTAATATTCTTTCTGTAGGGAAATCTAGTATCCTAGCCAGAAGATTTACATTGCTTGCATTTCAGTATGTTAACTGAAAACATCTTAATATTATTGCTCTGAGCCAGTCAATAAATTTTTGAACCATTCTTTATGAAAATGTTTCCTAGTCTCCAACCAACCTTAGTGTTTACTACCTGCTCATCTACCCGTCTTTTCCCTCGTTCCTTTTCCTAGATCTATACCATAAGCCTCAATTTTTTCCAGGAAGATACTCACAGCAGTAGGCTCTCCTGCCTGCGCTTATCAGTTTAAGGCTGTTAAAAAAAAAAAAAAAAGCTGCTATTCTTAAGCACAGGTCGCTGCTTTCAGTGCTGCTAGGCAGCCACAGGCTGTCTGTCCTGACTCCTTGCCAGCTCCCTCCCTGCATCCCTCCCCGCACAAGAGATGCAGGCAAAGCCGGGGAGGGATTCAGGGAGCCATGGAAGTGCACATCTAAGTAAATACTTGAGTGATAAAAGCTAGGGTATTTCAGCAAACTTATGCATACGCCCACGGATGAGGGAGGCTGATGGAATGAATCCAGGCCTCAGGCTTCTTCAATTCTCTGTGACTTCCAGTCACATGGAATAAAAAGGCTTCGCAATACAGAATGAGGGAAACTGGATTTAAGTCCTAAGCCTAGATGTCTTGTTGAAACAAAGTCTTTGGAACACAAGCCAGGCTGACTGCTGCCTGCAGCAGGTGCCAGAGCCCCCCAAAGTCCTTCCTACAGGTCTGTCACCAGCAGGTCATGAAAGACAGTGTGAACAAATTATCAAATATTTAATACCTTATCTTCTCTTTTCTGTATCCCCAAGCATTATTAACTACCCACCATTCAAACACTGTTCTAGAGACAGGACAATCATTCCCTTCTGGGGATTTTCACCCAAGTACTGGGCATTTCCAAACGGTATTTAACATACCTTGGACAACAGCTTTATGAGTTAAAGAATCATTCTCTGTTACAGAAGAGAAACAGGCAAATTAATGCTGAGAGGGTCCATTAATGGTAAGTTCCTCATATAAGATGCCTAATAACCTTTGGCTTTTTTTTTTTTTTCTGAATACTTAGTATTTTATAACATCTTCTATATGCCCCTACTGAGCCTCATGACTAGCTGGCTGAGTCATGACCCCAGTGACTTCACTTTGGCAAACAGAAAATAAAATAAATCAGGTATGGGTGAGAAAAGAAGGACATGTGCAATTCAGGCAGCTGTAGACTCCTAGAGACTTACCCCATACCACATAACAACTCCATGGCATGGACGTGAACAGGAGGAAATTCTCTAGGGCAGTGTTATCCTACAGTACCCATGAAATAGCACTGTCTCCAACTGCACCTCTGCACAGGGAATTGCAGAGCCTCCTAGGCATTTCCTAGTATTACCATTTTAATAACATTCCCTTAACTCAGTATTTTGTGTGCAAATGCAGGCAGAGAGTAACACATTCTGAGGTGGAAATAACATGCCATGTGACATCTATTGCTCTGCTTTGGCATTGCATTCACATACCACCATATGGTCTTGCCCTCAGAGCTGAGGCTCTCCTCTGTTACGTGTCTAGCTCAGAGCTGCTTAATCTTTACTGAGCCAGTGGAAAATTACTGGAACTGACAACACGGAGTTGAGAGCCTGTGTGATGGGTGCTTCTCCATCAGTGTTGTAAGATCGCAAGGTCTGGACATGAGCTACATAGGTTCAGAGCAGTATTAGCATTTAGAAACCTTGTTTAAACTTATCTGATCTCTCTGCTCTTAATAAATGTTGTTAATATTCTACAAATAACATCTAGATGATCTGTTAATCAACAACCACTGCTGAACGAACACTACAAATACACTGTAACTAGGTAATACCAGCAGAGAAAGTAGGAGTTAAATCAATCTGATATAAAAGATCCTTACGTTTTACCTGAAAATATATTTTGTTTGAAAGTTGTACTTCAGAAAAATTATTTAAATTCCAGGTCTGATCACATATCTGGGACCTGATCCCCACCTTCCACTTTCATTGAGCAATGAATTATTCCTTGAGAAACCTCAGTTTTAGTTTTTCTCACTTTAAAAGCGGTTTTCTGTTCAGCTTGTGTGGTTCACAGTGACTGTTTCACTGCCAGACTGTGCTGACAAGACCGTTCATCAGAATACCTGCGGCTCCAAATGATGCAACTGGCACACGAACAGCACTTGAAAAAGCAGCATGCACCTTAAACTCAGTGCAGCCACCTGCACTTTCAGGAAATATGCTCGTGCTTGGGGAGTAGTTAACAGGGTAGACGTTGCAGGATAACAAGCAGAAAATCTGGATATAGTTTTATATTCTATGCCCTACTGAGGTTTTCCAATGCAGTTGTGATAACGCCCCTCCAACTATTATTACAGCCTACACCTTATCAAATACATTTGCTTCCAAATGGAAACATGCTAAAATGCCTTGGACTGCTCTTAACCATTAGTAATAACCACTAGTTCTGCAATGGAGCTAACGTCTCAACTCCAGAGGCTATTTCATGTTTTCTATTTGGCTTTGCTGTAATACCATCAACTTTTTTCATTGCTTAATGGGTTTGTTTCTCTGCATGTATGAATGCTGACAGATCTAATGATGACAACACTTACTACCATGTTACACTAGCCAGAATCAAATGTCTTAACAAAATATTTTACAAGAGGGGAATTCTGTCGTGCTTGCATGATAAAATGTGTTTAGGGATGATCTTCAGATCTGCTAATCATAACAACTTATCTAACATCAAGATAACAGATCCGTAGCACTTTTAATAATCTGTTCATTAATTTTTTTCATACTGTATGACTTTTATCTTTTTCTCCAGTCATTATACTTTTTCTCTGGTCCTATTTATGAGTTCATTCCTTATCCTTCTCAAGCAACTTGTATTCCTTCAATACCTTAAATCTTGTGAATATATTCATTTTCTCTTTTCTTCTCACTTCTTTGTCACTGGCACAACTGCCATCTTTCCATGTTAATGTAACGATGATCTCACAACTTATGATGTTCAATGTCTTTATAATCTAGATTCAGATATTACCTACAGAGCAAACTGACAAATGACTAACAGCAACCTTTTCCCTATCTTGACTGTAACACAGCTAAGACCGTGATGTTAAACTAGATTATCTCTTAAAGCTGCAGTTGTGAGAGACCTAATAGACAGCAAGGGAACGTAAGTGACAATGCAGAACACAAAGTGGTAATTTTAACTGCCAGATTAAAATAGAAATGCCCTACAGGGTGTGAATTGGCAACTGAAAAGTTACCATCCATGCCAGGTGATTCGCAACTTGGGAAAAATACAGGAAAATGAGCCGAAGGAGACACCCAACCCAAGGCACAAGAGCTCTACCGAAGCAGTAAAGGCGACACCAAGCAAGGCAGCCCAACAGGCTGCTCCCACTGGCAGGAGGTTTGCAGGGCAGGAAAGGCTGTCAGACTCCACAGCATCTGCAAAGGGAGGCAGGAGATGCAGGAAGCCACCAGTTATCTCCAGAAGCAATACTCTGCCACTGAGTTGGAGGGGCCCCAGAAGCAGCAGGAAGATAAAAACCAACCTAAGTGTGGGAAAGAGGAGGATGTCAGACATAGCAAGAATGCTGTGAAAGAGCTGGAGCAACAGGAAATACCAGACTTGGGCAGTAACATTCAGGAATGGGGTGAGAAAATGGGCTCCTCTTCCCTTGACATTATGCACTCCTCACAGATTATAGATCAGAAAATGCAAGGGCAAGGTTAGCTATATGCTCTACTGCTTTCAACAAGCAGGCAAAGGTCTATCCTGATGATCTGCTGTCCCTCAGACAGCTCGTTAGAATTCATGGCCACTGTTTTATGCTCAGGAGAGTGATCTTTTTCTGGTAGGGCACAATCAGCTTTCGCCTGGTAGCCTGAAAGAAGGAAGTCTGATTTGCTGTCTGCTGTTTTTCACAGCTGCAATGGCTATAGAGAAGACCGCAATCTACAGGATGTGCTAAAAACTAATTTGGAATATTTCAATGAGTCAATACATAAAATCCCATAACAGTTAAGCCATTTCCTTCCATGTCCAAAGGAAAACCAACTAGATAAACTAAGAAATTGGTCCAGCAACTGGACTGACACTCCCATTCTCCGCCAACTCTATTTCATTTGTTGTTGAAGTAGCATCATATTTTTCTGGATACTTGTAAAAGGTCTGATAGAAAGTATCTCCAATCCTGAGGACACTAGAGTGATAAAAATAGCTTTATCAATATTCACAGATGCTGAGAAAATTGTATTCTTGCATATACATTATTTCTTGATATGTTTGAGATCTGTATATTTTGCCTGAATAAAAGTGGCTTAAAGATTGCTGTTTTTTATCCTCTCTGCCTTTTTTCTACTGATATATTACAAGCTGTTAAATAACATTGCTTTCCTGTTACTGATGAATACTACAGAGATTCAACAGACTGCTTGTAGCAGGATCTAAGTTTTTTTAATAAGTGAACTTATGCAAAAGCTAGACTTGTCTCTAACCACTTGAATTTTTGATAATATTGTCCAGATTTATGCAGGGCCATATAGCAGCTAGACTCATCAAAGACAGGAATACAAAGGCTATTTTAGACCTTAGCACTCCCCTTCCCCACAAGAGGTAGCAGTGGAGAGCATGGGTGAGAGTAGTGGGAGGAACACAGCAGCCCTGGAGGAAAAAAAAAAGGTTTTTAGCAGGGTAAGGATTGGTGTGGTGTCATCCCCCTTCCCACTCCCACCATTGCCTTACTGCCTCCTGACCGTGTTGCTAGAGATGTGTGCACAAGCCCTATCACCCCTTTCTCATCCCAGCTCTGCTTCCCAAGAGGATCAATAAGGATAAGTACTGAAATTATAGCCCTGCCCCCTCCCCTCTCCCCCCCCAGCCCTCACTTAGAATGATTCTGGCTAAATACACCTACCAAGCCAAGGCTGCATATATTTCTTTTCAGTGTTGCTCTAAGCAGCTCATATTTAGGCATTCTATAAATTTTCAATGGCTCCTGTACATTGCTATCATTTGGTTGCTTACCATGCTTAAACCAGAAGTATATTTTCATTCTTCATCACAGACAGAAAAGCAAACAACTGCACGGAACTGAATCAAGCTCCTGTAATTAAATTTAAACAAAAATACTGCCTATACAAATCAACTATTACAGTAATTTTTCAGTCCTCTTACCACCAAGATTATTGCTGCATCCTTGACCAGGTAACCTTCAAAGATTACATGTTCTGTTCACTGCAACATTTTATGAGGACACCAGGAAAAATTCAAAAATCATATGCTTCAGCTGATAGCAAAGAGCCTGAAACCCATTGTCAAGTAGGCTACAATGAGAGCTATCATAAACAATTACTGTGCCAGTAATAAGGCAGTCTTAAAAGCAAGTTATCTGTTGACAATGCCTAATGTTCATTCATTTTTTCCCACTCTATCCTCCAGCCAGAGCTAGCCAGACAGGCTGGAATAATCTAATGTGCTAGGTGACTGTGCAGTGAAGTTTTGTTTCATAATTATAAATACCATGCCTGCATTCAGACAAAAGAAATCCCATTGAACTGATGTAAGCTTCTCTCATAAAGGGCTGCAACAGAATTAGAATGCAGCTGCTCGGTTTTCAGTAATGAGGTCCTAGATGTTTTGCATCCTGCTGACAAACATTTCCCCTTTTTCTGTCTAAAGGAACTGCAACAATAGAGCCGTTAATTAGAAAACCTGCATATTACCCTCTAGGAGTAAAGAGATGCTTACCTTCTAAAGATTTGAAGACGCCTTTCTATCGGGGAAATAATAAAGATGCTTTACTGCTGCACTTCAGCATCCTTCTCTCTGTAGCAGTTTACTAGGAATACAGATCTTCCACCATTTTCTTGTCACGTGGCTAGTGGTACCGCTAAATAAGGGTGATCACCTGCTTTGAGATAGCTGGCTGCGTGAACCAGCAGCTACTGGGCTTTGGTTAAAGGGGCCCTTAGACGAACGCAGGGCTGTGCTTTTGGAAAATGATGTGAAAATGATTTTTCTCCCCCCAGATTCCCTGCAGAGCTTGTCAGAGCATCACCAAACTTTGATACGGCAAGTCAGCTGGCAGTGAAAAGCTCCCCGCTGTTTCATTTCAGAGCCCGAGGAAAGGTTGTGATGAGAGAGAGCACGGCAAAAAGTTCATATGGATTCAGCCCATCTCAGCCCTCATTTGTGTTTGCAACAATGATTATTGAGCACATGCATATTCAAACACGCTTTACATAATTTGCTCGGTTTGCAATTCAGCTATGGGAGTGAGTGCATATGCAAATTAAAAAAAAACAACCAACAAACCCAAAACACTGAACAACCACCAGTTCAGAAGGCAGAGTGAATTCTCGGAACACAAATTGTATGAGCACCAAAAAACAAAACTCATGGAAGCAACACTCATGGTCTGTGCTCTTGACTGTTTTTTCTTAGGGGTGTACTTGAAGGAAGGACGTTTATTTCCATTCAGTGCAGTACCCTAGTCCCCTTTTATAAAAGCCTGCTGGGAATAGTGTCCCTTGAAACTCCAGGTTTCTTTCCAAATGCAAACCAGCTTTCAATCCTATTCCCCTCTGTGCATAAAACAGCAAGGCAACAGGCCCTAGGATGGCCTAATCTTCAGTTAGTTTCTCCCTTCACACTGTCCAACTAATTCCTCCTTGAAGATGAGATACATGAGACCTGACAATGATTTCACATCACATTCCTAGGCCATAAGCAGTCAAAACCAAAAGCAGTCAGAACGCCTAACCCCATTTTAATTTTTCAGTACAGCTCCATGCTCACCTACAGCACAGCGCATATTAAAATTCAGGGGGTCCCACCTTGTTCTCCATGCTATTAGTAATCCTACAGGGAAAGTTCTCATCAGAAGAGATCAGAAAGATCTCTTGAGAAATCAGTCTGCAGCTGTTATATTGAAGAACAACGAGCTAACATTAAGCATTAAAAAAAAATCAAAAATCATGACCAATATGAAAATACATTTCTAAAGAGGGCGCTGCTGTAGAGATGTGACCTTCTGTCAGCTACTGTCAGCTAGCTTTACATAAAATTTCCAACAATGAGGATTTGAAATTAAAAGTCCAGACAGTCAGAAGCTGTATCCAGGAAACAGAGCTATAAAGTATTTATGTACAAGAAAAGTCATTAGTAGCACAATTATGATGAAGCTATGAAATTAGCAATGTGGAAGAAGCTATGGCCTTGATACTCCATGTTCAGAACAACACAGAACATCTTTGAGATCTTAGGATGCTTCGCTGGAATTGGGGCTCACTGTCAAAGTCAGGGTTGTTTCAAAGCTCATTAATACTTAATAATATAATTAGGCTGAATTAGGCTGAAATCTCATATCATTGATCACACTGATTGGAATAACTTCTATAGTGAATTAGCTCAGAACACTGTGGGGTTTTGAATAGTGGTCCGGTTTTTCATGTGACCACCAAACCATACTAACATACTTCAGGTCTTCTTGCTCTAAGAAAGTGGTTCTATCAGTCCAATTTCATAATTCAAGTAAAATTTCAGGATTGCTTCCTGAATATTTTTTAGCTTTTTTTTTTTTCTTTTAAAATTATTTCTCAGTCACTGAAGTGTTGTTCTCTTCTTGCTAGAGGTTTTTATAAAGTACTTGATATTTGGCATGTAAATATTAATGCTGTTTCTACAAAAATGCGATCATCACCATATTGGCTGCTGCTATTGTTTAACAGCTGGTTCTGCAATGGAAAACTGGGTTTTTAGTTTTAATTAAATTTCAACCTCCAGATGGTAATGGAAAATACTGTATCACCCCAAAATTGATAACAAAAAAGATGGCTGTCATGTCTTCATAGGTCAAATTAAGTAGAGGGAACAAAATGGTTTTACTAGAGCCCATGCATGAGCAGCATATATTGTTCCTTCCATCAGTAAAAAAGGTTAGCAGTGAGATTTACTGACACTAAATTATATTATTACAAATTACTGTGTTTTTTTAAATAAAATGTTTTAATGAATTTACAGCTACATTGTTTTCAAAATTCACTTCTCTGCATCTGTCCCAGGGACAGAGGAAGCAACCTCTTCACAAAGGCTAATAAATAACATAGAGCTTCTAATACATAATGTGTATTATTATAATGATTACAGTGATAAGATAATTAATAACAGAAAATACACTAGTTATATCGTTTCCCACTCTAAGCTCAATGAACATTGAAATCTCAAGTTCTGAACCAGCAAAATCAAAGAGTTCTTGCACATGCCAATCTAAACATTTTGTTCAGTTTCAATTAGCTTTGTAGCTTCTGTCACAAGGCACTAACTTTTATTTACATGGGCTTTCCTTATGTGTTTTTATTTTAACCTTTAAAAAGGTGTTTAGTCAATTGTTACACTTTGTGCTGTGCCAAGTGGGAGACCAGAGTTCAATTCCCTTTTCAAGTCCATAATCTTGTAGTTCAGCAAGAGCTGGAAGCACCACTGAAGCACCACGCCTGGTCCCCTGCGTGCCTGAAACTGCTTTCCAGCAAATATGGCCAATTAATAAAGAAACCTGACAGGAGTGAAAGATGACAACCCCATGGGTGTGCAATGAAAAAAGGAAACAGAGGCATTCCAAAGGGAAGTAAAGGTTACTTTGCAGAATGTAGACCTTAAACTCACACCAGACATTCGATCCTTTAGGCTTCCTGTATAAATGTTTGTCCATTGAAGCAAGAAGTAAAGTCAGGCTCCCTAATTCACTGCCTTTTCCTGGCTTTGAGGTGACAGGACACACATTTTGAGAAAACACTGGGTGAAACCCCTGGTCCAATGGAGTCAGTGCGATTTTTTTTTTCCCTGATTCCATTCTGTCAGAATTTCAGTTCAGTGCTGGACACTGATATTTGACTTGAATCATTAATGGTTTTGAGATATGATGTGCATTTGGCTAAACCACAGAGGAACAAGAGTAGTCTCAGAACTCTTATTAATCTTGAAATAGTCACAGATTTTTTTGACATTATATTTAATTATCTTTATTCATTGTAAAGCATAGGCAATGTGATGAAAACTGGCTTCTCTAGTAAAATTTTGCTGGATTGCTTACAGCACTGGGCAATTTTAATAGCTAGCAGTAAAGCAATGGTCAGGGAGACGTATTTTGGACAGACAGTGGAAGAACTCTCTTTTCCAGAAAGTCACTATACAAGTGAGCACAAAAGACTGATTCCTGTTTCTTTGAGAATGTGGCATCAAAAAGACAAATGAAGTTTTCTTCTGTGGAAGCCTTGTTCTAGTGGGTAAAATATATCTTGGCAGTGGTTCAACAGAAATTGTCTGAAGTTTTCCAAGCTCTCCCCCAAACCTTCCAAACATCAGTGTCCTTGTCTCTACTGCTCTCACTACTTCTTATTTCTCAAGTCAATACATCATTTCATAGTATTTCCCTCAGCTCTTTCTAAGTCTCCCTGCCAAGGAAAAGGATAATTCTGCCCTACAGCCAGGTAAGAGCAAGAATGATCTGGTAGACGCAACCACTAACACACTCTGAGGTGTGTGCTGGTAGGTAAAAGTTGGCAGAGACATTGCATAGTCATGCGGTGTTCTCCCTCCGACTCCTGACCACTGCATCACCACTGAGCTTCATACAACTCTGTAAGATGGGACAACTTCTGTAAGGAAGAAAATGAGCTCCAGTCTTCAGAAATTTCACAGCTGGCCCACCTCCAGCCACAGCAGCAGTGGTGAAGTATGTTACCCTACCTACCCAACATTTGTAGAGTAATCCACAAATCTTTCTTTTTAAATGTAGCAATCACTCTTGTCTCTTCATATTTGGGAAGCAGTATAAAAAGCTATTGACTTTCTGGAAAGATTGACATGAGTCATGTGTTATCAAATCTTTCTGCACTTTTTTATGAGGCCAAAGAAACCTCTATTGGGGTTTATTATTTCTGGTGTTTGTATATTAGTGGGGTAGGTTTATATCTTTTCTTCAGTATTCTAATGCTAGCAAGCAGCCTTCTGTTCCTGCTGCTGCTTTTTTCTTTTGCAGAAGAAAAACTGGACAAGAGGAAAGATTTACCAATAGCCAATCAGACTTTCTTAAAACCCACCTGAACAGCTGGAGAGTTATTACGCTTGTCATTGGGATGAAGGGGACAGTGACCAGCAGACATCAAGATTTTAATCCACT
This sequence comes from Scolopax mira, assembly GCA_004320125.1. Classification (NCBI taxonomy): domain Eukaryota; kingdom Metazoa; phylum Chordata; class Aves; order Charadriiformes; family Scolopacidae; genus Scolopax; species Scolopax mira. The sequence continues at coordinate 107,811 of BJBW01008185.1, forward strand.
TCTTCATTTCTCATTTTTGTTTATGCTTTCTGTTTCAAAACTTTAACTCTCTTTCCTACAAAACTGTCGATTTTCCAAGACAAAGTGACAGAAGCTTTCTGGATGAGAGCAGAAAATAATGCAAGCTGCATCCTTTACTGACCCTGAGTCCGCTACTAAAGGAACCTGCTTCAGCACAGTATGCAAGCACAAACTTATGTTTTTTTCTAAACAGGGACATAGGAATAAATTGTACATACATTAAGGGGATTAGAAAGTAGTTATTGAGTAAATGCCTCCATAAACTCTGGACTACCATTTCAACTGTCCATTCATTTGGATGTCCCCATCATCTGAGTAACATTTGTGAGTTTCGTTATTCTTCAGAGATACTGTGTGTGTGCAATGCATAAATATATGGATGTGAAGTACATAGCTAAAATAAGGAAACTAATTTCTATACCCTGCCAAGGGTAATATGAAACTTAACTGCGTAAAGTAAAAAATATTTGACAAAAAATTAAAATAAATAGGTCAGCTATTCAGCCAGACCTTCAGATTAAGGGTGCTTAATTTTCTGATAGCAAGCAGGCTTCGTTAACCCTAAGCTAGGAAACAGACTATTCAGTCAAGGCAAGAGTCATAGATAGTGAAGAATCCAATAAACTTTTACGACTGAAAATTATGGCCTTTCAGAAGAGCAATAATTCAGGCAAAAGGACACTTCTGAGAGCTGACTATCAGTTACTTTGGCTTCAGTTCAGTTCTACCAAAGCCTTCGTCAAAGATGTGAGTCTTGGTTACACTCAGGGCCTGATGACTATCACCATCAGGCCATGCAGAAATGCTTCTGCAGTAAGAACATGGTGAAAGCCTTAGTTTCTTCTCTTATGTGGTGAAACCAGTGTTTCCTGCTGTATCACATAGTTTTAAACTTTGTCAGCCAAGAAGGGCAGTCAATTTCACACGTACAAGCTGCACACTGAGGCACGCTATAAGAAGTAACTTGTATTTTTAAAACTGTCAGTTAAATGTGTTAGAAAGAACTTCTAATTGCACGCTCCTACCATAGCAGTTGCCGTTTCTTCAGGTGTTTATATATAAATAAGTCTAATGAAATTGACATATAATCTAGAAATAATTATCCCTGTATGTGTTTTATCCTTTCTACCATTGTATTTTTGTCTGTTGCTTTGATTTCAATGGAATCAAGGCCTCTGTGATCATGCTGTGGACATGCAGAGAGATATCTGTATGAGTCTCTGTTATCCCCTAAAAAGTCTGAAGTCATTATCTGACTGACCAAAGGCATTGGCATAGTACAAGTTTATTGAACATCAGCTACCAAGCACTGAGGGGAAAACAGCACTGTGAAAGCAATCTCCATTAGATATGAAATCCTCATACAATAGCAGTAATTTTAATAACATTACTGGTGGAATAAAACCTCCCCTTAGATTTCAGACTTTATTATCAAAAAATCCTGTAACAAAACATAAAACCAAAGGAAAGTCGATTTTACTGGTTCCATGCTTCCATAAATACTTGTTAATGCGAATGTCAAATAACTTCCTTGCTTTTTTTCTACTTTTCTGGGCTTCATCATCACTATTTTTAAGACAGAAATAGCCAGTGCTATGTGATGAAAAGGCATTTTGTATTAAACAACTTCTGAGTTAATTAAATAATTAAAAAGTATCAAACATCTTCTGAGTCAGATAAGAAAAAAGCCTTTAGTGGAAGCTATAGTGACCCCATAAATATATATTCTGTGCCATGAACTGCTGTATACTTTCTTGCAAGATAGTATTTCCTTGCATATTCTATCCTGCATTTAAGTTTTCACTGAAAACACTCTTACATTAACATGGTCCAGTTTTAGACTTTAAGGTGGGAATCAGTCTAAGAGAATATGCTAAACTCTAAGAATAATGAATGTCCTACATCTGAAACAGCAATGCAAACTACTGCAGTGCAAAAGATTCAAGTTTTTATTTTGGACACTTACAAAAATTCCTAAAGAACATCAGTTTGTCTCTTAATGGATCTACCAATTCATACCATTTTTCTAGTGCCAGTGTAAGTTCAAAAATCAGAAAATCAAATTCTTTTATTTAGGTATCTAAGAAAGAATCTTACTGCTTCAAAGTTACCTCAACTCCATTGGGATGACTTACAAAAATCATCAGATAACTAGACCAGTTTTCTTTTCCTCTCTAAGATCATCACAGACACGTAAGCATGGCAAGTCAAACCCTGGGATACCGCCTGCGTGTAATTAATCAGTGTGACTTAAGCAGGGCTTAAGTCTGGCTGCTTTTAATTTATAATGCTTTATAGGAGACAGAATAATTGACAGCTGATTTTTCCATGTCAGATTTGCAAGTCTGCAACTAGTCAGGACCTCTAAATATCCCCTCCTTTTCCCACCCCATTCACTATTTATTGTAAGCAGAGGTGGTAAGCATTTTTTGATTTAAAGATTTTCACTAAAAATTCGTGGTTTGACAAAAAACCAGGTTTATTCATTGAAAATAGTTAGTTTTGAGGAATTCCAAGTGAAACCGTGGAGAGATGATGGAGGCAGATGACTTCCAGGGTGTGGACTAGCACTAACAAGTGAACCACCTCAAATTCAAAGGATTTATGACTTTCCTAGATTAGCTATCTCAAGCTGCCCTTCCACATACTAATGTGGATTCAAAACAATTGTTTGCCTTCCGGAATGGATATTAGAAGCTTAGAGGGTTAGGTGCAACAGAAATGTACCAACCAGCTCTACTTTTTATAGTTTCAAGGTCAAACACTTAGCATTTGTTTTTTTTCAGATAATGCAGAACTAGGGAGCGCTCATCTTCTGCTAACTCTTCTGAAGATTTTCCTCTTTTATGGGAGCAGTAAATGCTAACCCGCATCAATAAAAGCTGTCGCTGCCCTAGAGAAACAAAGCCCCTCTCATCTCATATTCTCCCCACCACTCTCCATCTAATTACATTGAATTACTTCAGCCAGGGGCAGTGTCTGAGGGCAAAGTATGCTCTATGTACTACTCAAAATCTTGTCTGTCAGGAAAACCTGAAGTCCTACAGAGGTGCTGAAGTTTAAGTCTACAAGTACCATCATTATATTTCAGAGTTTCTGAGACTGGGGTTTCTGTTTAGGGCAAAGCCAGCACTTAACCGTATATTAAAAATAGCTCAGCGACAGCAGTGCCTGATCTTGTGGTAATGATACACTCTTTGAAAAATGTGGGAAAATATGTTTAGTGGGGAGATATTTTAACAAGTCTGGGAGAAGATAAATCACAGCTATTGAGCTATTCATTCCTGAAATCTTAATAAAATATGAACTGTTTAGGCTGGAGAGGGCGTTAGCAAACAGCTGTGCTTTTCTATTACAGATTATTTGTATATGCTGTTATCAGGGCTATATTGTCATATGCAGGCATGACACCTTTAAGGGAAAAAAAAAGCTTACTGCTAAAATTGCAGAATTGTTAGTGAGAATTTCAAAAAATAAAGTCTGAAATAAATTGCAAGCCAATTAAAACCCGATAACAGAAGTTGTGAATGTGATGTGTATTCTACCCTGAAATGACAAGTGCTTGGGAGAATCTTGAAAAGAAGTAAAAGATCAGTCTTGTATTTCACACAAACAGTATGTTTCCACATGTTTCATGCCATGTATATTCTTTGGAGTAAGTGCAGTTCGAAAGGAGTGAGAAGTACAAAGCTGCTACACCGCCTAGTTTTATGTATACTAGGAAGTTTCTTTTCCTGTTCACCATTTCACTGTTACAAACACAATGCTTTGTAAAACTGCAGCGTGTCAGTTGCAGATGCCTAGGAGAGATGAGGTCAGACTTTGACACTTGCATCTCTGTGGCTACCATAGAAGCCCACTGTAGCAGTTACGATCTCCTGGTTGTAAAAGATGAGGAGGCTATACCAGAAGCACTCTTCCCAAAACATGACAGTAAATGGAGGTAAGAGGATCATCTCTCTCTACATCTGTCAACACAGCAGAGATCCATCAGGCAGTAGTAATGCTGTCATATCAGAGGCTGAGCTTCTACCCAGAGGCAGGTGCAAATGCACTCAAACTGCCTCAACTGCCAGTCCAGTCTGAACAGAGAAAAATGCTGCTCTGACCTGTCTACAGCTTGGAAATAACCACAAACACCATATTTTTCCATCATCCTCTTCTTGCCTCCACATTTTTCTGGCCCTGGTCCTCAACCTCCTCCTATCTTCCCGCCCAGAAGTTTTACATTAGACAGAGATAGTACATCACTTCAGTCCCTTCATAATCCCATCACTGGTATTGCATCTGGACTGGCAATACCACCAGTACCTGGCTTCAGCCTGTGTTTCTTGGTCACATCTGTTTCAGATTTAAAGGTAGATTATGAAGTGTATGGGACTTCACGGAAGGAAGATAAACTTATTCCTGCAAGCTTGTGGCCTTACAGCTTCCTGCACTGCAAGCCAATCCTAATTTGATTCATATCAAGAAACCAAGAACCAAGGCTCTCTTTTTACAAAGAAAGAAATATAGTGATACTTAAATCATGTAAAAATAATTAGTACTTCAGACTTGAAAGTCCTGACATCTATTCAAAATATCATGCACTTCAATAACTTTGATAACAACTGACCAGAAAAATCCTGAAAGAAAACAGGTTGGTCTTTCCTTACCCCAATTTTTGACTCAGTTCTCTTTCTCTGTTGACAAACACCGTTTCCTCCTTCATGTCCTGTTCTGTTGCTACATTATCTCCAAGTCTCTGTTGAGAATTTGCTTCCCCTTCACCATCACCACCAACCACCTGCAACACATGTGTTCCTGCAATTCTTGAAATCTCAACCTTGGTGGTCAGGCTGCCTGAAGGAGAACAGCCGTCATCTTCAAAAGATTTCTGAAGGGGAGGTACTACTTGAAATTCTGCTCGAGTGTCAAGAATCAATTCCTGTGCTACAACAGCTGCCAGTTCTTTGCCAGAATGTTCAGACTCTGATTTTGCCATCTCTGACTCAGACGAAATTTCTTCAGGTGATATGTCGCTGACTTCGTTTTGGCCCAATATAATCCAGCCCTCATCTTGCCCATGGCTTTCCTGTGATCTCCCTTCACCACCCAGTTTTTGAGGCATAACACAAAAACTTTTCTCTTCTAAGTGAATAGAGTCCCATTCAGTCCCAGCAAGAGAGTGATCTTCCCCTTCATTTGTAATGGAGATTGGCTGAAAGGTATCCAAGAAGCCTGGTGAGAAGTCTTCATGAGATTCAGTTTGTTCAGCTACATTACCTTCTTGAAATGCAAAATCACTTTCATTTCTTTCAAGGGTATCCTTGGTTGAAGATATATTTTCTTCCTCAGTAGTAAGGATGTAATCCGTCTCCAGTGAAGTTGGATCTTGGTGCACCTGCATCCTCACATCTTCCTTAACCTCTGCATTTCCAAGGTTATTCTCCCTACAAAGTAGGGATTCAGTGCCGGCTTCTAAAAAAACATACAAGAAGAAACTCCCTTTAGTTTCTGAATTACTGTTTCAGTCACCATCATTTCTTTAAATCAGTACAGTGAGATAAAACTCTTCTCAGTTTGCTTTGGTCTGTTAATGTGTACTTGAATTTTATAGCATCATCATTATTAAAGATTATACATTAACACTGTAATCCCTCCTAAGGGAGAAATGATTCAGTGTTCCATATGCTAGGCCCTGTACAAAGAGCAGAAATAATGTTCCTACTTCAATGTTTAAAAACTTTAGATCTGTCTAGAAGGGTGGTGTTAGAGTTTTGTATGTCAGGGACACACACCAAACTTCAAACTTTCCTCAGTGCCCCATCATTCAGCAGTAATACTGCAGACATTTCCTTTTTCTTTGTCCTATTAATTTGATCTGGAAAACATGTTTTCTTACCATCAGGTGATCTTTTATCTCCACCTGGCGGTGAGTTGAGATCAGTTGTTTCTGCTTCAGATTTTCCTATGGCAATCTCAGAAACTTCAGACTCGGACAGTGAAGGTACTGATGTGTGATTTTCCAGAAGGCACACTGTGGACGTGTCAGACATTTGATCTTTAATGCTGCTGTCTTTGGTCATTGGGATGCCTGCTGCACCTACTGAAGGAGTTGGCAGTGGTAAAGGGTTTTCCAAAGAAACACGGTCACAAAATGGCTGCTGTAACAAGAGTTCATCCTTTGCACACTCTCTGCTGCCAGAGTGTTCAGCATCAGAAGATACATTGGACGGTGGAGTACACACAACTGGTGATTGATCGCTGAGCATTTCCTTAAACACAGGAACATCATTTTCAATTGCATCTTCAGATTCTTTTGCTATGTCTTCAACCAGTGGATTACTTGAATCCAATGCATGACCTTCACTACCACCAGGCAGAAAGGATTTAGGGAAGAGTATCTGCTTATCCTTTGATTCCTCTTCTGCTACTTCACTGCCTACTACCGTCAGTGTCAGTGTGTTCATCCCATCAGATATGCTTGCTGGGACAGTAGTCACTGATGTGTTCCTGATGCTATTTTCTACCCTTGTCTCAGATCCAGCATCAGAAGATACATTGGATGGTGGAGTACACACAACTGGTGATTGACTGCTGGGCATTTCCTTAAACACAGGAACATCATTTTCAATTGCATCTTCAGATTCTTTTGCTATGTCTTCAACCAGTGGATTACTTGAATCAGTCTCATGAACTTTGCTACCACCAGGCAGAAAGGATTTAGAAAAGAATATCTGCTTATCCTTTGATTCCTCTTCTACTTCACTGTCTACTACAGTCAGTGTGTTCATCCCATCAGATGTGCTTGCTGGGACAGTAGTCACTGATGTGTTCCTGATGCTATTTTCTATCCCTGTCACAGATTCACCTACAAATTCTTCTGACATGTTTAGCTCATCACCAGTTATTGCTGTATGGTCAATATCAGTATACTTTCCAACTTCATCCAAGGCACTAATTTCTTTTAAGCTTTGCTCTGCTCTATCAGGTAGAGTGAAATCCAAGGGAACAAAATGCATTTGGGAGGTCGCTATTTCAGTTGTATAAGTTGGTGTTACTTGATGGCTTTCAGGAGTAAAACTCTCATGGAATGTGTGTTTTAGATCTAAGGATGTCACTTCTAAAATTTCACTGGTAATTTCAGCTGACTCAACTGGGTCAGTAACAAGTTTATTTTCTAGACTATACTCTTCTAAAGCTGCAAATTCAGGAGGGTCCTGAGTACTAGAAGAGATTAACTGATATGATTCATCAGAGCTTCCCTGGGGGCTACCACAGCCCTGGGGGCTACCACCTTTAGACCGTGTCTCTACTTTCTGCAATACTAACTGACACTTTGAATCAAAATCTGCCTCTCTACTCATATTTGCCCATGCATGAACTGGCTTACTATCTTTGTCTGCAGGTTCTATCCCAACCTGAGAAGATGCAATAGATGGATACTTAGTTTCATACTCCTGGCACACATCAGGACTGCTTGATGCCTCTGAGCTATTGTCTTGGTCACAGTGACTTAATATATCAGGATTTTCACCATCTGCTTTCAAAGCGACAATATGCTCAGCATTAGTCCACAGGTCAGGTTCCACTGAAAACAGCTGATTGCTTTCTTGTGTATTATCCTGTAAAATATCTGGGACACATGCAGTTTGGGGAACTAATATACTCCAGCTTGGGCTTGACTTCTCTGTCATTTCAAAAGATAAGTCTTCTACAGTGAAAGCACCTGGCAGGGAGTTTTGCTCTTCTAATCTTCCACAGGTGTCCCGCTGTTGTTCTTCAAGAATGAGACTTGCATTTCCCTCATTGTCTTTTGGTAGATCCAGTACAGTGATTTCTTGAACTGATGTGGTCGGCACACCTTGCTCCTCACCTGAAAAAGGGTTCTGTGGAGCTAGTTGATTTCCCTCAGCTACACGAAACAGTGACTCTTTCAAGCCCCTTTCTTCTTTATCCATTGTGAAAGGATCAAATTGTTTGAACTGTACAGTGTCTTGATTTATTTGACTATAAGAAATATTCACAGGATGTACTAGCCTTTCATTTTCTTTCTCATCACAGTACAGGGGGGAAAGCTGATTTCCATCATTACTTGCATTAGTGAAATGAGTTTCTGATAGTTCTTCGTTTTGTGAAGGTGATCCCCTGGAGTCCTCCTTACTCTTTGTTAACTGGTTTGTTGCAGAGTGACTTGAAACAGAATGCTGATCTTCCAATTGCTTTGCTTCACAAGGTTGTGAATTCCACCATTCTGAACTGTCATCTTGAAAATCAAATGTTCCTTCTGTGGATTTTTGATCAGTTCTTAGATCAGCTTTCAATGGCGTACTCCACATATCTACAGCTTTTGAAGCTTTATCCCTAACAGCAAGAGTTGGTGTAGTATCTTCATTCATTTGAGAAAAATATGAGTCTTCTCTGACACCTGTTTTTTCACTGAAAATACTCATCTGAGTGTTTTCCTGAAGTGTTTCCCAGTGACCTAAATGTTCAGAAGTCTCATTATGCTCGATTGTAGTCAAGTCCTCCTGCAATACTTCCATAGCTTTAATTGTTTCAGGATTTTCCTCAAAGATGTCTATCTGGACCTCCCCTCCCACCTTGGATTTTGCATCTAAATCATCTTCCTTTGCTTCAGGATTTGTTGCATTGGATTGAGCATAATTGTCTCCAATTTCAGATGCTTTGCCCTGTTTGCTTTCATACGAGTCTTCGTGAATCACTTCTGGACATGCCTCTGAATTCTCTGAATCCTCATTTATGTCAGGACTTGATAAAGAAGATACAGTGTCATCATCCACATGGGCATTCCAAAAATCTAAGCTGCTAGGAACTTTGTTCTGTTCAGTGCTTGTTTCAAATCCTTCTTCACATTCATTTCCAAATTCATTCCTTTTACAAGTATCTTCAAAATTTTTATTGTTTTTAATATCCCTACTGCTTTTGTGATGACTGGCAACTGGAAGGTCTCCCCACACATTCACAGACGCATCACTTAAATCAGGACTTGTTCCACTTGAGTGTGCATAATCACTCCACACATTATCTTCTTCTAAATAACTTTTGATTTGTATATCCTTTGAAAGGCTGCTTGTGGTGTTTGCCATTTCAAGGACTTCACTTGCCTCAGGACTTGTTCCAGGAGATGGCAAACCTTCACGTGACTGTGAATCCCAAGGAGACTGGGGAAGACTGTCCCTAAGCATCATTACACATGGCTCTCCGCAAAGAGTATTAGCAAGTTCTAAATTTTCAGAGCTTTCATTTCTCCTGGAATCTATTTCATGTGAAAATGAACTTTCCACCGCGGACATTTCTGTAATGTCAGGAACACTGACGTATCCAGAAGAAGGACTCTTGTTAAGCTCATCTATGAAAGACTTTTCATGAGTCTTATTTAGTTCTGAGCTACTTTTGACAGGTACTAACTCAGAATTACAAATGCCTGGATGGTTACGAGCCACTTTATGTAAGCCCTCTTTCACTTCTCCCAGCACTTTTTGTGGTTCATTCATTAAAGTAATTAATGCGGCTAGGTCACAACCACTTTTTCCAGAGTCATTCCAAATGCCTGAGTTTCCAGGCATTTTAGAAGAATTATTTTCAGAATTATCACTACTCTTATCAGAACTTTGAGATATACTTTCCGCTGCCATCATTGCATCTTCTATCACTGTAGTCTCCTTCTCAGCTTTCTCAGAAAGCAGATGCGACATTTCACTGTAATTGTAATTTTGTGGTCTGGAGTCATCAAAAGATCCATAATTTCTGCCTTCCTCAGAAGCACTTGAAGAAGATTCTACATTACTCTGCGACAAGTCTTTCTTCTCTTCCTGACTAACTGGATTGTCTTGATTGGAAAATGACTCATTCTCTGTGACTAACGCTTCTAAACTAACACTACTGCTCATTTTTTCTGGAGAGCTGGGAACTTCAGTTGTTGACCTGTTTTCTTCTGAATCTGCATTACACGAAGATTCACTTTCCTCTTGCACTGGTTTATTACAAATGTCACTAATAATTAGCTGCCCACTTGTTTCATCTATTCTCTTATATTCATCTTTTCCTTCCTGGGAGATGACAATGGCATTGTCCCAGCCTTCCTCACAACCCCGCTCACTCTGTAAACTCCATGAGTTCAGCTGTGGCACTGAATCCTGACTATCCAACTTTTCATCAGCATCTGCAGACTTTTTTGCTGCCTTCTTACTATGTAACTCACTCCCCAAGTCAAGTACTTTTAGATCCAAACCATTCCCAGTATCTGAAGTTGGTGTAGATGTGTCTGTGTCTTCTACAGGAACACTGCTGACTGTTTCTACATTTTCAGCTGCAGTCTCTCTCGTATTTAATTCATTGAGTGGTGGTGATAAGTCATTCACTGTTTGGTTGTATACCGGTGTTATTCTTCTGTTTTCAGAAACAGAAAAATTATTTTCACTAGTACATATCTCAGTTGAAAAACATTGATCATCTATTTGTTCTGAATTAAGGAAAGGTTTAGCATAAGCAGAAAGAGTAGTGATTTCAGAATTTCTTTCTTGCAACTGAGTGACATTATTTAGCGGAGTGTTCCAGATACTTGTGTTTCCACTGCTTGCACATGTCACGTTCCTAGGAGATACTGGTTCCTGATTTGCTTTCTCAAGTATATTTGGCTCAGCCAAATTTGGGCTTATCCATTTTTCAATAACTGTTTCTTCATCCAAGTCTTTGTCCTCTTTTTCTCTCTCATCTTCCACATATGTAGGTGATATATATGAATCAGATGTTGAATAATTGGTGTCTGGTGGAGAAACAACTAAATCTTCACCTATGTTCGATGAACTAAGATCTGAGTGCTTGTACAAGAAAGTATCCTCCCATGGCACTACTACTTCTGTTACTTTGTTCCTGATGTTTTTATCATATATATTCCAGGTCTCTATATTTTCAAATTGTGTTGGTCTATGTTTAGCGTCCTCAAATACAGGTTTTTCCTCTGTTTGCAGCTCTGAATTATTTTGCATATTGTTGAAAATAGAAATTATATTTTTAGATTGCCCGTATTCTTCTAATGAATGTCTTTCTTTACCCCAGGCTTCTGGAGATACCTGGATAGGTGGATTTTCAGTCTCATTATCCGGTGTGATTTCTGAAGAATCTGATAAACTATGTTTTGGTACAGACCATTCCTCAGGAATATTCATGGATTTTTTTTCTCTATCCAGCTTGGGCATGTTCCATACATTTTTCGAAGATCTAGCAATATCTCCTGCATCGAACTTAGTCCAGGCTTCATAAGAATCTCCAGCTAGCTGACTGTCTTTCCCGTCACCACTATACCACGTATCTGATATCACAGGCGTTGGCTGACTGACCTTCCATGGGTCAGTAAAGCTCTCTGGTTCTTGCTTTGTCTCCTTTAAAGAAGCAGTTTGCAGATGCGAATGTTCATTGTTTTTCTCTGGATTTTCATTATTCCAATTATTTTGTTTAAACTGATTATCCCACAGACCTGTTCTCATGTATTCCATTTGCTTCGGCTGTTTTTGGAGGAATACAGAATCTGAGGCTCTTCTGTCAATATGTTCTCGTAGCGAGGGACTTTCTTTACAATCTTTCCACAGGACAGGGCTCTGAAATACAGATTCCTGCTCACTTGAACTCCATGGATCAGCATTTCTGGAGTCTAGGTCAAAACCATCCCACCAGCTCCCATATCTAATACGAGACTGAGAATAATTTGTGTCATCTATTTCATTAATTTTTTTAACGACATCTTGTGGGAAAAATAAAGGCTGCCCATTATCTAACGGTGAAGTTTCTACAAGACTGTTCATAGGAGTTGGTGGAATTCTTGAATCAGCAGATTTCAACATTTCAGGTGAAGAAGAATCACTGTCACCTAAATTGACCAAACTTGAAGTTTTCTCACACATTTCTCCTGGATTCTCATCAAATCCAGCTAAATTGTCTTCCTTGTTTGTTGTCATAAGTAAGTCAGTTGAATAATTTGCTGTATCATTTTCTAGCAGGTTTGCTTCATCAAGTTCTTTCTGCACAGTGAGTTGTTGTCCTTCTGATGAATCACTATTAAGGAAATAATCGTCTGCTGGGGAACAATCAACAGAACGAGAAGATGACTCGGATGGAGCTGTAACAGGTGCTAGATCAAAATTGAAAAGATCAAAGTTATCACTATTTTCTCTAGACTGAGGTTTTTGTTCTTCAGCTACTGCTCCTTCAGGAATAGGGCTATAGGATTCAAATCCAGGCAGAAGACTGTGGTGGGAAGCAGCACCTTCTGCAACAGGGCTATCATCACTAAGGAAAACAGAACTCTCCTTGGAAGACCGGCTGCTTCTAATAGTAGCCAATCCACTGTCTGGACTCACAAGGTCTACATTAACATCAACGTGGGCTTGCATAGATTCATTTAGCTCTTGAGGGTTTTCTATAAAATTGGCAGAACTGGGCTGTGGTTCTACATCAGAGCCATATAACTCCATAATACCAGAAGATCCTTGTGAAAGTGGAGCACTTCCAGCAACAGCTTCAGTAGAAGAGGTTCTGCTGTTTGATACCATTTCTGATTGTCTTCTATTGATAACTTCCTTAACTAGAAGAAAAATTTGATCACAGGTCACCAAAGAATTTTCTTGATGATAAATCAGAATTTGGTCACATCCACATTCTAGAGGATCCAGCTCCAAACATGGATTCTGACATTCTTCTAATTCACAGCAGATCTGTGGAAAAACAGGATGTTTCAAAAGCCATTGCAACCATGAACATATGAGCAATTATTAACTACTTCACCCTGTAACACAGCCATACCTATTTTTTTCTATTAATCTATTCCTTAGCTATTTTGCTGTAACAGCCTTATTACGACCCCTAAATTAATGAAGTATTTAAATCAAAGATCAATACAAAATACATATTATATAATTGGTCAGAATATTTACTTGAAATTATACCATTGGACTTTCAAGTTCACTTTCCATTAGGAAAAGAAAATCCAAATAAAATTTTAGGTTGTTGCCTTAAAAAATCTGAGTAAAATATGTAAGAGTACATAATAAAAGTATTTGCAGAATGGGATAACTGGATTGATAAAATAAATACATTCATATTGACCTTGAAAGCAAGAGTCATTTAGCCATCTGTCCTTGAAATCAAAAGTTTTTAATAAAGACTGAGAAAAAGATTTAAAAAGTTGTCACTGAGATGATTTCTTCCATTTTGGGACAAATATAGTAAAAAAAAAAAAAATGGACATGGCTTTGGGTAAATGAATATCCTAGTAATAGTTTGGCTTCATTTTGGAGTTTAAATTCTTTAGCAATAACATACACATAGACGAGTTCTGGTCATTACCATTTACAATGTGTTTGCTCATCCATCACTGCCAAAGACACATTTGTGTAGAACACAATACAGAATCAAGTGAAAACTAGTAGCAAAAAAGACCATTCTGGTTTAGCTAAATTGAAAAATCTTGTCTCTTTCTGTACCTTTTTTAACCATGCAATTTTTATATTAGGCTGGTCTGAAAAAAATCGTAACAATCCAATCATAACATACCACAATCTTTCATTTTGCATCATACAAATAATGCAGCCATTTCAAATAGCTACTGAGTTGCTACTTCTTGACCCCTCTTAATTATTCAACAATTTGGTACACACTTCTTTTAAAAAAAGGCTAAAAACCAAACACGTTTTATTCAGAAAGGACATTATTTGATTCTTATTCCAGGTACTTACTTGGTTGCCTAGCTCTAAGTTTTCAGAGTATACTGCTATTTGTCGTTTTGCTTGCTTCTCATCTGACAAACAGTTGGCCAAAATAACAAGTACATCAATCCCGTATTTATCTAAGAATGCTTTCAGATCGCCAACGAGACTCCTGTGTAGCACACAGTCCTGAAATAGGGCAAGAAATTAAAAAGAAACATCAGTGTCTTTTCCCTTCTCTTTCCATCCAAATCTGTGGTGAAAATAGACAGAAATATTAATAAGCATCAGTATCTGTAACTGGCAACAGAATTCCAATCAATTTGTCAAAACAGCTATGTGCTTAAAAAGAGTCAAAAACTGGACTCACTGCACAGTAATGGCCTTTTATTTCTGAAGAATGCTAAAATAGTAAATGTGGGTTTTGCCTTCTTGAAACTGATACTGAAACAGGATTCTTACTTGTTCCTGCTTAATACTTTTGTAAGGTTGCTTAAAAGTATTGGGGTACTGCTATTTCTTGAATAAAACCCCTTTTTTGTTAGAAAAATAAAAATATTTTATGGAATTTTTCATGTCAATATTTCATTTAAAATAACAGATGTTAAAATAATAGGATTGAGGTGGAAATTGTATGTCCTAACTTAATTTTAATGTATCCATTATGATGTTACATGACTGTATACAATTTTACCATGGATTATTCCTTCAGATTCCTTTATTCCTGCTCTTTGAATTCTGTACAACTGTTCAAAACTATAAACCCTCAAAATAAGGGAAGAGTAAGGTAGTTTTAAAATCTCTTTGTGTTAAAAAAAAAAAAAAAGAAAGCTAATTGTCACACATTATATACTCATTTATACTTGTTGAATTATCTAGATTTTGCAACATAAAACATACATCGCTCTGACTCATGTGGGTATATAGTGCATAAAGTACAAATGTCTCTTTTCAGTCCTCAGTTCTGATGACTGCCAGTGAACAGTGTCTTACAAATTTTATTTTCTCCTATTTGTATTTGAGATAATTTTTTGTCATCTTCTAGCTAATAGTTCTGATGCTGCCAAGCTACACTGGCCCTGAATAAACAGCAGTTCATCATGAACACAACACAACTGTATATGCAGATTGGCATGTTATTCCCCTGCATCTGTCTCCTACCTGATAAATTACTGTTTTGGTTACATATATACAAATACTATTTATTAATCTACTCAGATGTGTCCACAAAACGCATCTCCCTCCCTGTAAATTACACTTAAACCAAAATAATCTGTTTGTCAAATTCTTTGGAAGTAGATTCTTTTCCAAGATTAGAGATTAATTTCCACTTTGATGTTCACATAGCACCTACAAATAAATTTTATGTGAAATTCACACAGATTAATGCATAAATGAAAATCAGCTGTGACTTTAACTGGTGGACATTCAGATACAAAATCTGAATAGATGGTCATGGTGAGGAATTATGGAAAATAAGATTTGACTATCCAAATAGTGACATTTTTCTGAAGACTCAAATATTGGGTACAAGTATCAAGAATGTATGTAACCATGGAAAAGTTACTTCAGCTATCCCATTTCTAACTCCAGGTGGAATAATTAAATTCAATTTGACTATAAAATTTAAGCCAGAGCAGATTCAACACCATCTAAAAATCCCTGATAACTCCTTATCTCAGATAGCCACTCACAGCCAATTCAAGAAGACTGGAAGGTCACAGGGAAGGACCGATCTAACTGGCAAGGTGGTGTGCAAAATGTAAATAAAAAAGATCATTCAAAAAAATGTTCAGCTGTCAAGATTTATGATGCTTTATCTTCTGTATTGCTTTTATCAGCTGCAAATACAAGGAATTATAAATTTTCTGCT
Organism: Scolopax mira; assembly: GCA_004320125.1. NCBI lineage: Eukaryota > Metazoa > Chordata > Aves > Charadriiformes > Scolopacidae > Scolopax > Scolopax mira. The sequence goes on from BJBW01008185.1 coordinate 123,411, forward strand.
AAAATCAAGTGAATGAGCTAGAAGCCTCATGAAAGTGACATGGACTAAGACAATTTTTGCCATCACCTCGGCCTGCATTTGGCACTCATAAAGTGGTAGGCTGGGGAGCACCAAAAATCCTGCTTTCTGCAGCATTTTGAGAAAGGAACCTCTCAACCTGCCTACATGGCAAGGGAAAACTCATCTATCACAATCACAGCTGTCTGTGCAAGCAGGGTGATCTGAGGTACACTTCTAGATTTTAAGGCCACAGGCCACTAGGGGATCATAAAGCAGGACTAGGAATAGAATAGAGGGAGACCCACGTCCACATGCTAGCAGCTATCTGTCGGTGGCAATGGTCACCACAGCAAGGGTGTGTCACCAAATGCCTGACAGTGAAAGGTCAGCTCTACCAGGTGGAGCAGGAGCTAAAGACACAAATGGCCACGGTAAAGCCCCTGAGGGTGCTAAAATCTGAGTTTACCTTGTGCCCTGCCTTTTGCTAACTTGTGTCATGCCATGCAGGGCAGCGCTGAGGAACTGATACCACAGCAGATGATCCAGTAGCCCGCTGCTGTAAAGGAAGAAGTTGCCAAGTATGTTGCTCTCAATTGGACTGGAAAGCTTCACGGTGGGCCACGATAATATAAACAATAATGGATCTGTACTACTTATGTAATTACCTGACCCAGCTGCTTGAGGTTCTCAATTTCTCCATTTCTTCCATGCTGTCAAGCTTACTATTATTCAGAACATGTATTTTTCCTTCTTGAGGTTCTCAGCATGTTGACTGAGAGAAGCCCAAAGATTAACTTTGAGCAGGCTACCCATCCCTCTCTATTGGGTACAAGCTGCAGAAAGAGATTGGTTATGTACTACATGTTTTGTTTTTTTTCTCTGTGCTTCACATCCAGCGTGGCCTTTGGGCTGTGCTGGGCGCAGAATAAATTTGGCCAGCTGACTGTACTGGAGAAGCCTGCAGGCAGCATATACTTGGTACTAGCAATTACATCACCTGTGCATCCTTGCCTTTATTACAGTGCAGCAAAAAGTTCTCTTATGAACATCCTTTCTGTTTAACAGCAGAAATGAGGAATGGAGTTGTTTCATTGTAAGAAAAATCTGTAATAGCTAAAATGACCAAAAGGTGGAAATCTCTTCTATGAACAAGGTATCTCCAGCATGCTGGAAGCTCCTTATGCTTAGGAAGCTTATGCAATTCTACACCCCTCAGGCTCCCACCACCCAAAGGGATGCAAGATTATCTATAGTGTTTTCTCCTTATAGTGTTACCTGTAATAAACAGCATTTAAAAAAAATGCCTCACTCAGTTTGCATGCTTTTCTTACTGGGATCATAATGGACCACTGCTGCTTGGCACAAAACACTGTCAACTGATCAGAGACTGCTCAGAGCAGCATGGGAATTGGTTTAGGTGTGCCAGCACCATATCCTACATTGAAAGAAAACAGCTTTAAAGAAAATATGTAAATTATTTGAGGATTTAAAAGAGGGGAAAAAAATGTTTTACAGTGACATCCTATTGAGAGTAATACTTAGGAAATCGCTAAGGCACATCAGAACAGAGTCCAAGTCAACCAAAATTACACTGATCACGTTGCATTTATTAGTTTACCAGTAGCCTCTCACTGAGAAAACTTTCTGACAAAAAAAATCATTATTCAGCAAAGGTATAAAACCCAAGACCCTATCAATTCTCTGTCATGAGGAATAAGATACAAGTTTCTCACATTGCTATTACTAAACAACAATTAATATTCAAACAATACCCGGTAACGTAAGTTGCTCAATTTTCCCATAAACAGTCATTTTAATAATCAACAACAAATGTTTCTTATAAGCTGTTACTTCACTAAGTGCACCCAGAAATTAAACCCCTGGGGTGAAACCCCCTTCATTTCAAGGCAAACGGACCTTGCTAAAAGAATAGATCAAAGAGTAAATTTCTGGAAAATGCTGTTGACTAAGCTATTAAATAAAAACAGGATCAGATTATATGTCTTACAGTGTCATGACAACCTCATCGATTCCTTTGGTTGACTGGACCATTAATCAAGACATTAAATTAACTATTAATTTTAAAATAAGCAAGGGTAATTTTACTACTGTTAATAAACAAAATTGAAGTAGTATCTTTTTCTAAAACTTAGTTTAATTCTATTCCTCCCCACAAACATCCATACAGTTTACTGTTTTAAACTAGTACCAACAACGCAATTCAGCTACTCCCTTCACATGCATTCAAACATTCGAATACAGACAACTGCAAAAAAAAGAAAATCTTAGGAAGTGCCAAAGACTATATATTGAAAGACGTGGTAGACATATGGACTCTTCCATATTTGCTAACCAGAATGTCGCATATATTGTAAATGCTAACAGAAAATAAAACATTCCCTTCAGAAATGAAAAAATGCTAATTGTTTCAACAGTTAAGCTGCTACGTCCCAAATTAATTACAAGCACTGTAAAATATGCTGAATTAGTGTAGTAGGAAATACACTGACATATCGACAAACCATGACAAAGGTCAGACAGCTATTCATTCTGAGACTGCTTTTCTATTTTATTACCATGTGCTGGCTTGAGTATTAATTAATATTTGCATAGTGTGCAGCAGGTAAACAGCATATGTAAACATTATTAGTTGTCATAATGCCTTCTAAGTAACCTATAAAAAAATGGGCTGTAAGTATGCTTGAAATGCAATATACTTGAAAGTAAATATATTTTGCAAATGCTGGATATGGATACTGGAGAAATTTAGTGTCTTAACATCTGTTATAAAACTGTGCATTTGTTTTGATTAGGCATATAAATAGAGTATGCTACAACATTACAATATGGTGAACATTCTGAAAGGACAAATATTTTTTTATCATCTGGGTAAGCAGACTGAGAAGGTTTAAAAACCTCCACAGACATTTGAAGCATTTTTGAATGCGATGTGTTCAGTTACGTATTTCTGTTGAGAAATACCGTTTTATGTAGGCTGTATATACTGAAACTTCTTTCTCTGAAACTCGATTTTCTTACAGGAATCTCTTTTTTCAGTTGTGTAGTTAACATGACTACAAGAATGGGTGATCCTTTAAAAGAAGCAAAATCTCCAAGAAATACCCAAAGAGAATTTGTAATTTCTTCTTTTCTGTCAATACTTTTCCATTCATGAAGCCAACAGCCAATTACCCAAGTGATCACTATAAATTTACATTACACACACTTCTGATTCTTCTAAGCTAACTGTGTCAATATTAACCTGGCCAAATTAAGAACAAACTGTCTCTTTTGTTCTTCACACTCCTCACATGGAGAGCACAATATGGCTTTTGTCAGAGGTGCTCCATCATTTTGGCTCAAGGAAACTGTCAGTACAGTTTGGGATTCGTTATTCATGGGCAGATACCCTGATGGGTCTAATGAAGCCTTTCTGCTGACAACTCATTTGCTAAAAATACTCAACCATCACAAAATATAAATGAAGAATACCACTGTATCCTATTACAATTTTCACAACCAAAGCAATTATCAAAATACAGAACTCGATACATACTGCTTCACACCGTATTCTCTTAATATTTCATGGTCAGCATTTCTGCATTCCAGCTTATTTCTATGTGATCACAGATAAAACTTTATGACATACTTAAATTGCAATATAATAGGGTAAACACCAATGTTATAGCACACATGCGGAGCTAACAGTTTGTGTGCCATTTGTCGTAAATCCAGCTAATTACTAGAAATCCACTCCTTTAAAAAAAGGCAAAAAAGCAGAAAAAGACTCGATTTTTTTATAAAAGTTTTCAGGTAAGGTCAGTAAAAATGGAAAAACAGTATAAGCTGTATGGTATTTAGCTGTATGGTATATATATAAGACTGCAGAAACACAAATATATTCACTATATTACCTCTTTTTTATATCATTACCTCTGTTCAAAATGCTCTGTACAAAATTCACCATCTTTTCTGTAAGGAAAAATTTTTCTGTCATGCATTTCAATCTAAAAAATCACAGCTCAGCTGTACCAATATTTATTCCAAAAAGAACAAAGAAACCCAAACAAACAAAAAACCCAAACAAACAAAAAAACGAACCAAACAAACAAACCAAAAAAAGCTGCTAATTTTAGTTTTTTTGTGTTGCTTTCTAAAGTTTCCAAAGCAAAATAGGTTTTAGGTCCTAAACTGAAGAGTGTGAAAGTGGGCACCTGAGATCTTGTGCTACCCTGTACAAATCCCACTCTTCTCTTATGTTTAACTTAGGCATTCTGAGCTTTACTTGGAAGGAAATTCTATAGCATTGTAAACACTGCATATAGAATAAAGTGATGAATGTGTGTTAGTACTGATCGCACTCCCCCGTGAGCCTATGTTCTTCTCCTTAAAAGAAGAATAACTAAGAAAAACCCAAACCAATAAAGCAAAGAAGAAAGAAGGATTCATCTATAATAATAAAAGAAATTATCTACCATAAAAGAAAATATCATGGTATGTTCAATAAAAGTCTGCTTAGTCAGTTTCACACAGGGGTAATGCCTTTTCTACAACCCTGGTACATTTTATGAGAGCATCTCCATGTATCTTAGGAGTCATGATGATTTTCATGTAACACAACGATTCCATAATGACCCATTTGGCTTAGAACATTCTTCCTCTGGCTGGAATACCTGGCCTTCAGTGGCCATCACTGCCACTCACCAGAGGGAACACAAGTTCTTACCCATAAGCAAGGCAGCCTCCCACAACTCCTGAGGTGTACAACTGAATGCCTGAAACACAACTATAAATAGCAGATATAGCTGCCACTTCCCAGCATTTTGGGCAGCTGAAGGATAAGTAGTTTGGAGTTGCTAAAAATAAAAAATACAGCAAAACATATAGCTGTGATTTTCCAGTTTAAAGGCTTAACTTGCTTTTTCAAGTGTGTATTTGAAACTCTGTAAAAAAAAAAAAAGGACAAACTAGAAAACTTGCAGTCCTACCAATAAAATTTTTGCTGCAAGGAGGGAACTACAAGAAAATGTACTTGCATTTAGCATAAGCTAAAATGTACTACCTCCAGGTCATTTTAAAGGCTGAAGGAAGCATGTTCTTCTGGAAGGAACTGCATGGAAAATCTCTTATTGTGAAACCACAGGTAAGAGTATTCAAAGCCTAAAAGTAAAGGAATGCAGAGATCTGCTTATGCACCACATTGACAAGCAAGTTTCACCTGTACCAAATACGCACAAAATTAAAAGAAAAAAAATCTCCACACTAAAGTTAGTGTTATTAGTAAGTACATAAAATCTAATACATTACTTACCTCAGAAACATAGAGGAGAAAAAGAAACACTATTTTTGTGTCCTCTAATCAATAGGCCATGTGGACATAGTATATGATACACTTTTTTATTCTCCTTTATATAATTCTGCTTTCTAATCCTAGGTTAAGAACTCCTATCTGATTTTTACATAGCTTGTAAATAAATTAAAAGATACTGAAAAACCTACCACTTCAGTTACAAAGGTCATTTAATCACATACAATATTTGATTTCACTGTTGACTGATTAGCAAGTGATAACAAGCAAAAGGCTCACTTGCCAAAGTGATGAATTAAAATATAAGAAACATCACAACCAGATATATATACTGACCAGGAGCTGTCTATTTTAGCCAGCTAAGTCTCAGGTGTAAGTTTATACGTAATAATTCATACCTTACAAAATAATTCCCATGCAAACATGGCAATGCAAAAACACATTTCTAGCTGTCAAGAAAATTTCTGGCAAAATTAATCAACCATTCATCCATTCAGGCTCTTTGCATACCCTTTTGTCAAAGAGGGAATACTAAGAGATTTCTTTCGTCTTCCACGCACTCATTGCAATGGTTTGTAGAATCCATCAAGCCAGAGTTGATTTATTGAACTGTCTCTTAGCTCAGCAGTATAACTATAGCAAATGAACTGGTAACTTCTCAAAAAACAGCAGTGATTCAACAATATCTGGTTTATTTAATTCCTTCTAACTTCAGATTAGCACTTAAAGCCACTGACTTGCATTCTTTACAAGTTTTATCTTCCATTTTATGCTGGCATGTTTTGTTTGTTTTGTTGCCTTTTTTTTTTTTTATATTTTAACATTTGAACAAGGCATTTTTTATTTAGTACTGATGCTAGAATCTACCTAAATCTTCACATCTTCATAGTAGCTTCTACTATGCTTCTACTGCTAGTCAATACAGCTTTGAAATTTTAATACCGCCGTGTAGTTTTATGCGAGCCATATTATACATTATGCTATGAATACTGAAAAATAATTATTCACTTAAAGCTCCCCCTATTTCTTTAATTACATAGAAAACTTTGCCTGCATATTCAACTATTTTGTATTTATGTAATCCCATCACTAGTAATGAGAATTGTTATAAGAAGTAGTTAAGGCACAAAAACCAGAGATATGCCAAGCCATTTGAAACACTGTTTAAACATGGATTTTATCTCTAAGCATCGTCCATTGAACCCCATGGAGCACATTTATCACTCACCAGCTTTGCATTTTTCTTCATAAAGATATATGACCTTTGCCTATTAGATTTCATTAGCAGGGCACCATACAAGGCTCCTCTGCAGATGACAGGATAGAAAGCTAAACAACCTCGCCTGAAGGATTTGTGAAAACAAGCCCATCTTCAATCTTTGTCCCTGGGAGGCACTTCCAACACCTGCCAACCACAGCACTATCATCAGAAAAACATTTAGAGATTTATCTTCAGGCTGGTGATTATAAGAGATAATTTGTTTGGAGTATGGATAAAGTTGGTCTAGCATAAACAAACTACAAGCTCAAATTATACGACGAACCTCATTAACTATTGATTTAACCACTGCAAATCCATGAACAAATGTTGTATCAAAATGTTAATTCTTCCTGAAGATACAATCAAGACAAAAAACAAAATGCCAAGGCAGGATAGTGATTATGTGCGCTTTTAATGCTTGCAGCTTAAATTGGAAATGGAGATTTCCTTCACCATAACAATGACAACAGTATACGATTGCCTTTTTCCCATAAACATGTAGTTTTGTCTGGCAAAATGTACTATATCTCTTTACCCGCCATCACTACAGAGAGATGAAACAGTGCTTTCTCTCCTGCTTTCAGGAACACTTTTTTTATTTGAAGATGGCAAGACTAGATGTACCATTAAAACCACTTTCAATAGCAAGATTCTAGCAATACTGTAAATGGAGAACATCACAGGCAGCAAGCAGAAATGGTCTGAAATTATTTATATATTTACACCTTCTATATTATACATTTCAGATATATCATCTGTGCTTGTAACAGGAAATAACTTTCTCCTAATCTTTGAAAATTACTTTCACTCAAGCGAATAAATCAACAGTCTTCAGCCCGGAGCATATTTAGAAATAATGTAGCTAAGTTGGTTCTGAAGGTTTTGTTTTGCTTTGTTTTGATTTTTGTAATACAATGGAATCCAACCCTGCCCCCCTGTTTGGTAAAGGAGAGAGAAAATTGCTGCCAGACTTCCTATTGCTGCCAAAGGGGAGTAGCCAGAGAACATCTGCACCTGATGTTGGGATACAGCCTAGCAGAGTCCCATTGTACCACGTCTCTGCCAGCATCCCTGTTCCTTAACACCACTATGTTGAGGGGAGAAGTCATTTGAGGTATAGGAAGTAGAAGGAGACCTGCAGTTCTTCCTCCAGTGTGGCACTCTTAACAATTCATTTGGTGTGACTTGTACTTAATACCAAAATACCAATGTTTTTATTGCTAGTACAGACTGTAAAAATAGCAACTTTTGCAGCTAAAGCAGTCAAAAGAAGGAGAATTTTGAAAATATTTACTGGAACAATATTATCTCTCAGCATTAACCCCTTCTAAAAGGGAATGGTATTTGATGTGAAATGATTACTTCATCAGTAAAAAAAAACACAAACCCAACCCAACTAAAAAACCAACAAAATCTGCTGGGGAATACATCTTTCAGTCTGAGCCCTCCTCACGTGGCAATGCAGCCATGTAGATGCACTCGCACATTTCTTTTTTCTGGTTCAGTTACCAAAGATTCTAGTAATTTATATACCCCTACATCTCTACGTCTCTTTAAATTGTTTAAAGGTTAAATGGTAATTTTCAATCCCAAATTGCTGATATTTTTTTTAACTTTTTTTTTTAAATCACATTTACTTAACTAATTTATATAAGCATCTCTCAATCTCCCTGCAGGAATAAACCACAGTTACTTAACTGTTAAAGCTATTTCACTCTATTTACATAGATGGGCAAATGATTTTCCAAGATAATTGATCTAGAATTTAAAAAACGGACCACTCTTATCAATAAAGGCCCATCAGGCATACAGATTTGTGCAGGATCCTAACCTCTTTTCTCCATTAAAAATCCTGCTTTTAATCAGCTGACAATAAATTAAAAAAAAAAAAAAACCACTTGTGCAGGATTCAGATCTATTCCTTTAAAGATCTTCTAAGTTATTAATGTGTCAGTTTTGGGCTGTTTAATTAAATTTTAGTAATCGGTGAAGCCTTCTGTTTCATCTAACTACCTCTTTTTCTGCCTTTTTAAAGGATCTGTTTATTTCTTCTAGGTCTTTGGATTGCAAACCATTTTTCTCAAAAATTGTACTACTTACTTTCATTCTTGACTCCAAAATACCATTCTCAGGGTCCTGTAAGTTTTCGTCCTCCAGTGCTGCAAATTCTTGATTTACATTATTTTTTACTTTCCCTGTCATGAATCCTCTGTTCTCATTTCCAGTTTCTCATTCTCCTTCCTATTGCAATTGAGTTCTCAGCAACAAACACTGATGCTACTTCAAGAATTTAGTTTTAACTTTTTATAGTTTTTTTTTCCTATTGCCCCAAATCTCTCTAACTGCAAATACAGTTTCCCATTGAGGCAAAATGCCCCCCTCTGATTATACCTCAGTCTTCATTATACTTTTGCCGTTTGGTTCACAATAAACATTTTCCTTTCAGGAGCACAAACCCATGGCTTTGAAATTCCCCACTCTAACTGGAGTCTCTGCTTATTAAGAAATAGAAATAGTAATTATTACCTTTATGTGTTCATTGTGCAAGCCTGAAATAATAGGCCAATTCAGAATCACATTAACTAGAAGTTAATGGAAAGCCTCTTGCTGACTTCAAAAGATTTGGCACACCTAATAATGTACCCGTAAGTATTCTCCAAATCAGTTTCCTACACAGACATTACTCACACTATTTCTCAGGTATAAAATTTTATCAAAATGCCCTTCCAGGAACTAAAAGCTCTCTGATAAGTATGTAAAATTTTAGAAATGCATATTGAATTATTTTCATTAAGTCAGTTTTGTATCATACGCTAAATCACTGGCACTTTGCTTGCCTTGTCAGTATGGAGTAACCCTCATCTGGAATACAACTAGAGACAAAAGAGTTCTTAATTTTCCATTCATTCAGTTCATTCTCTGCTGAGGAAGCTGAACATCTTCCTCCAAGACACACAAACAAACAGGGATAAGTGTGTTTTCAGTGGAACTGGATTTAATCTCATCTGGACTGGTTGTTTCTGAACAGGACCTAGGAATTGGACAGAGATGATCAAGTAACATCCACTGAACTTTGTCACCAAAAAAATCCCAGTCTTCTTACAAATAAGAGTAGAGATTCAGTTTCTTGTAATTCACTTAAGTTTTCCTAAGGATTCTTCTAATAAGCACTTAGAGTTATGCAAGCAAAATGCCTTTAGCGACTCATTTGTTAAACAGTCAGTTCCTTCAGAAGAGATAAAAGGGGTAATTACCAACACAAGCAAAAACAGGATAAAACAAAGTTCTTTGCAGATGCCTGTAAGGGGACACACACGTCGTTTCACTGGGCAGAAGTTCAGCTGCTGGCACACTTTTCTCTGTTTTAAATTTACAGTAGCTAAGACAGTAGCTTTTACCATTGGGGTGGTTCAAGTTTCTGAGAGCAAAGCACAAGCTGTGCGTAAGGCAGATTTTGGGTGACAAACTGGCAGGATCGAGCTCCTCAGCCAACATTCAGGTTGTGGGCTTCAGAGCCTATGCCTACTCTCTCTCTCTCTCTCCAAGTAAAAGCAAAAGATGAGATGCGAAGCACGACAGTACCCTGTATCCAACTTGGAGATAACCACCCTGAAGCACAGGACCACTGCTCAGCTGACACAGGCATGTAAATCTGGTGGAACAACCACTGGCCCTCAGGGCACAAAGCAGCTGGAATACATTTAATAGGGTTCTAGTTTTACTTGATACTTACATGGAATCCTCAATGTTTAAAAGAGATGATGACTAAGAGTGTGTAACAAGAACACAGGGATTTTGGGGTGGTTGGTAAACAAAAAACTGCACTGAGTTTTAACATTATGGGAGGAGTGGCATTATGGGAAAAATGGCAAAATCTTTTTTTTTTTTTCCCCCCTAATATGTTCAGCAGCCAGGCCAGTTCGTTTCCAAAAACTTTTGTTGATGCTGACCATGCAAGGTCAGCAGTGGCTCTGCAGCATAAGGCAAGTTTAAAATAGGCTTTATCAACTGTTGGCAATTCCACCCTGTGCACTAGTGACTCCAGCTAGCACAACTGACTCTCCTCACACCATTGCAGCTTTCTCACAAGCGCTTAAATCTTGAGCCAAGACTAATCTGACAGGTAAATTGTATAAGACTGTTAGTAATGTAAAAATATATATATATTTAAAGATAAGATCAATAAACAACAAACTAACAAATTAACCACAAAATGATTATATAGCAAGTTGACAGCACATATTTGAGTTTGCCACAGGCATGCCAGGCATAGCTGTAATGCCTTAGAAAACATTACCCTCTGCTTCACGAATGCAGTCATGCATTGCCACTGAAGCATCTTTCTAACACAGTAAAGAAAGAAACAAGTACTTCTCAGCAGCATCAAAGATAAATTTCTCCTAACAAAGCAAGCGGGTTATTTACTAAATTTTGTACTGCTACCCATTGACTTCACTGTAGCTGGTTGGTAATTTGAGGGTATGGCAAAAAAACCTGAAAACAGACAGAAAGGAGGGGCAGAAAGACAGTATCCATAAAATTGGCATATGTCTTTATACCAGAATAATACTTAACAAAGAATTCTCCATTATGTTAAGTTCATTGACTAAAACATTGAAAAACATAAAGCACAGAAAGAAATAGTAAAGTATGTAAGATAGCAAGCATTCTATCACCTGAGTGTGAACATTACCAAAAAAAAGGGAGCAGAGAAGAAGTCTTGATTAAAAGATGTTTAATTTGATCGCTCTATCAAGCTTTAATCTTTTATTCTTGTTCACCCACCAGATGGTGCCCTTGCAGCATCCATGAACAAGCTACGTGCTTCCCTACCTCTGTCTACAGACACCCATTTCACTCTGTAGGTTTTCATACCTGTTTCTGAAGGGACAGTTTAGATGACACTTGAACTGTTCTTAAAAGAGTTTTTCAGACAGGCCTCGGCATACAGATTTTTCAAAATCTCATTAGAAGTCTGACTAATTTTGGTAGCAGCATGATCTATAAGCCATGCTTTCCCCTATAGCAGCTGGTATCCACTGTGGTATCTGGATCTGCAAGCAGGAGGAGAATGACAGTTTGGCATCAATTAGGAGAGCACACAAATTCTTAGAAAACACTGGAGATTTATTTTGTTGCTTGAAACATGGTTTTTAACCTGGAAATACTTCATCTCTGCAGAGCTGTGTATTTCTCCCACAGTGATGGAGAAAGCTTTGCAGCTGTTCAGGTTAATGTGTTCTTGTTTGTCTGCTGACATTTAAACTGGAGGATACACAGCATTCTTCAATGCTTGATTGGCACATGGAAGTACAATGTGTAATCAGTGTTAATCTCCTAGTCTATTACTACTATCTTTTATAATTTACATATATTTTACAAAATTCCTTAGAAAGAAATGCTGTCAGAGCAAATGATGCATCAAATTCAAACAGGCCATCAAGATTGCTAATGGATTTTAATAGCAGCTATTACAGCATAATGGTATTTTCCCAACAGCTGTTTGTTTATAAAATTTTCCGTTTACAAGACCTTTATGTCCAATCCCAGGAGACATCCCTCAATTCATTTATAATCATTTGGTTCAACCTACACATAAACACTGTCTTACTCACATTGGGTGTGTTTGTACATGTGTATAAGACACGAGCAACTACCATAGCAGTGAAAAGCCTTACAAGCTAAACTTATTAGTGTGTATCTTTTGACTTTAATGGCAAATAAGTGGTTCGTATGTCTCTCTTCTCACTCTTGAACACCTCATTGCAACTAAGAAATAGCTGCCTGGATTAAAGCCTATTTTATGTCTCAAACTGACATATGATTATTTGTTTAGTTCCACGTAGCTACACCTGTTTAAGACTTTGAAACATAATTGTAGCTGTCACAAGGGCATAGCTGGGGCAACTGGCCAGCAGACAATGGCACGACATGGCCTGCAGAAGTGGAGAAGCATTAGAAGGAAAAAGATCTTGACAAGCTTTCAAAGTTTGATCTGAGCGGGAAGACCTGCCAGAGATAAAAACAAAAAAGCTTGACTCTTTCCAGGTTTGGGGTTTGCTTTGGTCTTTTTAACCCAATGTATGATCAAATGCTTTTAGATACCTATTACATTTCAAATCAGTCAGAAATAGAAAACTAGGACCCCAGTATGCTTTTTCTGGTGTGTCACATTCAGAATTGAACTGTACTTTACCAAATGAGGCTTTGTTTTAAAGTATTGAGAAGATAACTATTAGCTTCCATTCCGGAAGATAACTATGAACTGAGTAGAAAAAATGTTAATTTTATTGAATGAGTTTTTTAGACATCGCATTGCACACTTCCATATGGCTGTTCGTCCACCTTCTCTACTGATTCTCAGTCGATCTCTCAAGCTGTTTATGTAATATAAATTTTAAAATAAATTAAGGCTGAAGTCTGGATAAAGGCCTTTTAGTATATGCATAAGGATATCCATAAGTATATGGATAAGGCTTTTTTTCCAGAAACATCTAGACCCAATTAATTTTGCATTTGTGATGTCAGCAAATGTCCTACTAACAACAGTGGAGAATTTTTTAGGATATAGGACAGGACAGAAAAATCATCCTCTTCATTTTAAAAGATGCTCTATTTGGACAGTAGATGGCTCCAATTTTCCACAGAACAAATCTACTACTAAAATTCTCAGTCATTTCCACAATACTGGAATGGGGGAGCATATCATGCAGTACCTAAGGTATGAATAAACAAGCTGTTAAGTGGGTTACTATTTGTGAGTAGTGTTAGGTAGCCACCTTACAAAAAGGCACCTTTCACCTGTACTATAAATGTTCTCCTGGGTAATTAGCTAATAGTAAGTGTCATCTACATCTAGGCTCTGTAGATTCACCTTATACCTCTGTTCTTGCTATTCTCTATGTTGTGGTAAGTACTTAGCTGTCTCAAGTAATCAGGAAATGTATTAAAAGAAGAATATTTGCATCTTTTTCATGGAGTATCCTGATATTCATAGTCTTTACATGGAAAGCCACTCCTTCTATTCCTAGACCTTTCAATACTCTACCATCACTTACTGCTGCTTTTGACTTACTCTGATTTTTCATATTCATCGTGTAAAGCACAGCTATTAGCAGAAGTTTTCATGTCAGAAGAAGCAATAAAAAGTTAGCAAAGATACTGTTTCTTCCAAGACACATGATCTAAGACCTAAGGTCTTTTGACTCCCTCCATGTTTGCCAAGAGACGTATGGTCATAGCTAGTTTTGCCCTCGTAGCTGGTAAGAGGAATGCAACTAGAAATCACAGTCTAAATGTCAAATACAAGTATTTTTTATCTCTAACCAGCTATAGCAGAGTGAAGCTTAAAAAAATCCACCAATGATATTAGACTGCAAAACTCACAATTGATATTTATAAATCAGCTGGCATTAAAAAGAAAGACAAAATCATCTCAAGCCTCGGTCCTCGTAACTCACTAGCATCATACTGGAAAGAGCCTATTTTATTGGTGAGAAAGTTACTCTTTGAGAACAAGCAGTGGTACTTTGCAGTGGTTTACCCAGAAAAATGTAAGAAAAAAATACTGATTCAAGACTGGTATTTTTGCTGTTTACAGGTGGACCCTGCTATTTTACAGGTATCTCCTGTAAGGAGGTATCTCCTAAGGATACGCCACTCAATATCTTCTATTGTTTTTACCTAAGAAATTTCATAAATATGTAGAAGAAAGATTATTTATCTGCTAGTTTTGGAAGTCTGGATTTGAGCTTCAAGAACTTACCCATAAGCCACAGTATTATTTAATTCTGTTGTAGGTCATAAAAACAATACTGCCTTAGCTTGTCTGAAAAATGCATAATGTACGTGTAGGTACCTTCATGTTAGTGTCCCAATGTCTAATTTTTCCTTCCTCTCATCTCTGATCTTTCCAGAAGGTTTGTTCAAGGACTTTGCAATAAGTTAGCCATATTCTCAGATACCATCATTAAGTGGTCTCTACATTGGAAAGTTAGGAAGGACTACACTCTTCTGGCTTACTTGTCTTGGGTTGTCATGACACCAGAATGACTGGTGGATTTTCCACCTTTGGCCAACAGGAAATTTCAAGCTCAGCTAAAAACATGGCAAAGAAAATTTAAGAAATCTAAAAGAAGGCTATGATAGGAGATGAAACATGACCAACCTTCTCCATGCAGCTTTCTTTTAATAGCTTTTCAAAGAACAGTAAGAAACTGGAGATATAGTACTTAAAGAAAACACCTAAAAAATGTAAAGGCAACACTCAGACATGAGGTCTAAAATTTTGTTTACTGTTCGAGCTGCCTGTGGAAATAAACTTATTGAAACAAATCTAGTGTATATGTATTTTTTACTGAATATGTAGTGATATTTTATACATATTTTATATAATCTCTACATATACTGAATATTTAATATTTCAACAGTGTCTGTGTGCATATATACATTGCCAAAACAATATATTTGGAAGTATATAACCACACATACACAATATTGCTTGCACAATTTAGTTCAAGCTGATCCAATACAGCCAATCAGTAAATAGTCAGGAAATTAGGACTTTACAAATACTGTAATTCAGAAGAATACTGTTTATCGAAATAGTACAATAAGCTGTGGGTCAGCAACTTTATTTAGATTAGAGATGTTGCAGGGAAATATTCTGAAAGAAAAGACAAGCAACAGAATATATTAACTTATTTGTGGTCTTTTTAAATTTAAAACATGTGGGTGAAGGATGACCTATTATACACTAGAGTTTAATGCCTCAAGCTCTCCTAACTGATACCAGTTACAGGAAAGCACAATAGCCACAGAAGTAAAAGCTATGCAGATGTTCAGAAAAATTCAAAGGTCATTAAATAAGAGGAGCTCTACATACATACAACTTAAGAGTTATTAAATATTTTCTTCATAATGTTTGAATGCTATCTCTTCTGATAAAACTTTTTTTTTTTTCTGAACAGTGCATTACATTTCCTTGTACTGCTAGACAAATACTGCATTTCCTGCTAACCATGATGAGTGAAGTGAAATTTATATGCATTAGATACTTGTAGAGGAGGAGATTAAGGGAACACTGAGTGGTTTTTAGCTCAATTCATAAAACATTATGGGATCTTTCAGGCTTAATAATGATACATAAGAAAATTTCACAAAACCATGTAAGATACGGTACTCTTTCAGAGTACATATGCCATTAATACGTATCTACTCACACGTTTTGCCTCAATAGTAAGAAATTTGTCTATTTCACAGTAGGAAATCTATGTATAATAAAATGTAATGCAAAATTTCTAACAATGCCAAATGGATGCAAAGATGGAGCAGAAAATGCAATTTATCATCTGCTATGACCATGATTAACTGGTAGCTTTTCAGGGGAAACATTTTTTAACACAATATAAACCAAATATATACTGTTTCCACTAATCACTTGAACATAAACTTCTTTTGTCACTGACAAGAAAGCTACTGTGTATTCGTGTGTCTCAGTTTCTGTTAAATTATACCTAGTTATTTTTACTGAACAAATGATGTGATATTTATTTTAGTATTAGGAACTCCTCCTAAGTTGTTCATAGAACTGCCTAATGAATAAGAGGTAATCTACCACTGCTATCACTGAGTTAATAAATTTAGCTGTGGTTTTATTGGTACTGAACATTATTCTAAGAGAGACACGAGTACAATTAACTGTAATAATGCCTGATAACAGTCTATCCTAATTTTCATGGAACTGAGAAAACATGTTCTGTGTCATCTCTCATTAAATCTACATCCTGTGTTCTCACCAAAAAATACCCTCTTTTATGTATAGATGGAAATTCAAACATTGAATAATTGACTCTCTGCTTACTAGGTCAGATTATTATTTTGATTATAGGCTCTAATATGAAAAATGTCTTCAAATGAGTTAAACTACTGCAGACAATTTACACTGGAGAAATACCAATACCAATGCATTGAAGAGATACCAATACATGTAATTAGCCGTCTTTCCAGACAGGATGAATTTCGATGTCTTTCATGTTTCTCCCTTTTATATTCTATATTATTTTGAGAATTGCTTAGGGCTTTACGAATCTTTAGTATTGACATACTTTACATAAATTAATGGAAAAAATATTTCTATATAGCAAGATTTTTCATCAGAGAATGCATAACAATGTCCAAGATCCTAACAAATACCGTTATGTCTGAAATGAGTTATCTCAGTAGTGACTTGGGCTCAGATTTATTGTACAGTTCATCAACTTCTCAGCATGCTGGATAATGAATGTTTCATTTACATTGCTAATTGCCAAGCCATGGTTCCCTCAACCTTTAACCCTTACGCTTTATCACATTATCACCATATGTCAATATAATTGCATTTAACATTCCAAATAACTAACTTTTTCACGAGGTCAAGAGATCCTTTCTTTAAAGCTTTACCAGTGGGGTATCTTTAAAACTACCAAGAAACCCAGCATTATACAGATACTGCAAAACTAATTCCACTTTTGTTTCAAGAAAACAAAGCTTCGGTCTCCTGACTGAAAATTAAGCTCTTTTCTGTTAAAATCTGTATTTGCTCCTTGTACCTAAATCTCTTCTGTGAACAGCTTCAACTTGACTGTCTGTGATAATGAAACACTACTAAGACCTAATAAGAGATGCCTTCTGTATCTGCATGAGATTTTTGTCTCTAGTTTTCTTTGATCTTTGGAATTATGTTGTTATTTCCACATACCATGTTGTCAGATCTTCATTCTGCTTTGCCCACATAGTAAATTATTTCAATGTAGGTACCACCCAAGATGTTGTCCTGGGCTACACCTCTGGTGTAACAGCATTGCTACTCATCTGCTTACAATCATACTTTCCTTCAATGGACTTTATCTTACTTCCAGAATATCCTATGGACAATGCTAATTCAGTACGCACCTGAAAGCCCCTCTTTTGGTTGACTTTCTCTGCAAATAGCAAATACTTCTTCCAGCTGTGAAACCTCCATTGCCAGTAGCAAAGCTTAAGACAAGCTGTTCTGGAAAAGGATTTTACTACCAAGTGTAACTGACTCAGTTCTGCTGCTTGGGCATGGTCAAAGAGAGAAATCACACAGTTGATTGTAACAGTTACAACACCAAAGACTCCATTCTTTGAAACAAAAAATTTTGGCAAGGTGTTTTCTCAAAACAAGTCTACATTTCAGAAAGTTAGAAATTTATTTCTCAGGAAAAAAGTCATAAATCTAGATGCACACTCAGAACAGAAATAAACACCAAATCGCATTAGAACAAAGAAAATGGGTTGCAAGATAAAATAAAATGAGCCTAATTAATTTTCCGTGTAGCAATAATTCCATGTTAACAGCTGGTAGACCGCCCATATTTCTCACATTTAACTCATGTACAAGGAGTACATATATATTTATACACATACATCTAAATGTATGGCACACTTTTATGTGGTATGCAGGGCCACAAATTAGTAGTCATCTCTAAGAACAATCTTATGGCATAGTCTTGAAGCACACAAGCTGGGGAAACTTCAGGTTGGTTTGTATCACACCTCATACGGTTTTATGCCTTTATGTTTTGTGCCATAGTGAGAGTAGATCACTCTCCTCCTTAACATCCTCTCTGGCCAGACATTCCTGAAAGCTCCTTTCTTTCAGTGGCTTCTACCACCAACTTCTACTGCAGAAACTTCACCTGAATCTATGCACATAGATAATAACTATAATAACCATACTTTAACATTTTAAACTATAATCAAGTTGCAGGCATGAAATACCCAGCATACCTCATGGGGTTCATATACCCCTCTCTTGAAACTACAAAATAGTAAGTTTTAGCATGTACTGCTGCTAGCATGACCCTCTTGCCAAGCTGTAGGCAATCCCTTTTCAAATTACCTGCAGTATCTACCCGGTAAACACCCATTTGTCATTGTCTGACTGATCATCTTCCTGAATGTCACAAAGAAGGACTGTTTCTGCTCCCTGCTAGCTTGGACAACACATAACCTTGTGATTTACCTATACATAAAACATGAGAAAAGGCTGGAATCAGCCATAAAACCCCTTTGAATCAGATTAGGACCAGAAATGTGTGTAATTTTTTTCTTCAAAGTGTTTCAATCCATTAAATATATATAAAAAAAGTAAAAAAAAAATTCAAATTCCATGTTACCACTGGGAAATGAATATTCTTTCATGCCCACCAGCTGAGACTCAGCACAAGTATTTCACTTAAAATAATTCCTAAATATGAGGAACTTGTGGCAGTATATGTCAAACAGTATGTTCCTAAGACATTTAAGCACATTGTGGTTAACCATTTCCAGCTGCTTCTGTGGAGTCAAACTTTGTTTTTATGTGAACAGATAATATTATTATCACATTTTGTGAAGAACAGTTGCATCATGCACAGATACATCACTGAAAATATATAATTTGAAAATATGCTTGTTTTTGGAGTCTTTAATAATGGATAAAAAATATCACCAAATTCAATGTCACTTTAAATGTGTTCAGAATTTGAGCTCACAATGACTGAGTTTACACTACACAAAGGATCACTCATCACTTAAGTTGCAATAATGTCTCAACCATCTCCAGTTGACATTTTTCTAAAAGGGATAAAAATAAAATACAGAGTCCAAAATAGTCACCAGTGGCACCTGACTTCACCTGGTTGTTACCTACAGAAATTTAAATGCATAACTAGGAATTAGTAAAATGACTACTTTAATGATTCTGTCCACCCAGGATTCTTGAAAATCTGACTTTAGATTTTACTGCTACACTGATAGTACTATAAGTCCACAGGACGTGAGGCTGAGGTTTGATGTCTGAGTAAATATTGGTTTAAACTACAAAATACAATTCCATTACCTCAGAGGATCTGTGTAAGTGTAACTGACTGGAACACTGTAAACAATTAGGCTAATGATATACATGAAGGAAGAATTCATACTAGATGATAAAACAACCAATATTTTCTATTTATTCATCTATAAGTATTTACAGATTAGTTCATGGAGAAGATCAACAAGATGCAGCACACTACAGGAGTATAAAATACCCAATAATAAGCAGAGAAACAGAACTGGCTGTTCCAATTAACCTCTGTTCAAAAGACTGAACAAAGGGAAATCGAACACAACTGCAAATACTAATATGCAAGTTAAACATGCAACCTGTGGCCCTTATTGCCAAACTGTGGAGATCACACTGAGACAAACATTTAGCAGGATCTAAAGAAAAACTTCAGTTTTAATTTGAACTAAATACCTGCAGCTGTTGTAAATTATTTCCTCACCAAGACTTAGAAAAAACATTGCCTAAAGGAAATAATATCCTGATGTTGATGCAGGACTATTGCACTTTCTTCTAAATCTGAACCATGCACAGTTATCAATTATTTGGCTGAATCCTCAGATCTGGAAAGGGCAGGTTTCTTGTTGGAACAGAAAGTATCCAGACCAAAAGGAAAGTATATGCATCACCAACGCCTGTTGTATGACTGTAAGACAGAGGGCAAGACTCAAACCATGGCTTAAAAAGCATTTTAATTTGTAGCTATTTCTTGGTAACTTGGTAACTACAACATCAAGTGCATAAGGGCAGCAATTTCTGTTTTTAGAACAATGCATTTGTTTATGCAATGGAGATTCTTCCAGGGCTGCATCAAAAGAAGTGCTGCCATCAGGCCCAGAGACGTGATTCTCCCACTTTACTCTGCTCTGGTGAGACCTAACCTGGAGCACTGTGTGCAGGTCTGGAGCCCTCAATATAAGAAGGACATGGACCAGATGGAGTGGGTCCAGAGGAGGGCCACAAAAATGATCAGGGGGTTGGAGCACCTCAGGGGTTAGAGGACAGGCTGAGGGAGCTGGGGTTGGTTAGCCTGGAAAAGAGGAGGCTCCAGGGAGACCTAATAGCGGCCCTCCAGTACCTGAGGGGGGCCTACAGGAAGGATGGAGACAGTCTGTTCACAAAGACCAGCAATGACAGAACAAGGGCTAATGGGTTTAAACTGTAGAAGAGCAGATTTAGACTAGACATTAGGAACAAGTTCTTTCCAATGAGGGTGGTGGAGCACTGGAACAGGTTGCCCAGGGAGGTGGTTGAGGCCCCTTCCCTGGAGACATTCAAGGTGAGGCTCGATGAGGCCCTGGGCAACCTGGTCTAGTTGGAGGTGTCCCTGTGACTGCAGGGGGGTTGGACTAGATGACCTTTGAAGGTCCCTTCTGGCCCAGATGATTCTATGATATGTCTGCTCTTAATAGTATAACAATTGCTTTGTTTGTATTCTTGGGGGTTGGTATTGGGGTTTGGTGTCTAGTTGTTTGGAGATTTTTTGTTGTTTTGGTTTTTTGCCACGTGGACCCTCCCTGTGAAAACACTCATTCCCTGAACATGAAGCACTGATGAAAAAGTTCTCACTTGGTTTGCTGATACATGTAGAGTTCTTTGCGTTGCTCTCCAGTAATTTTCCACACAGGCATGCTAAAAATTAGGATTGAGCAAGTTCTAAAGCATCCTTGAAGGACAGTTATGGAAGCAAAGTCTCTAGAGGGAGAAGGTAACCCACAGAGAGAAAGCAAGCAGATATGCAATAGTAACAGAAAGCCCCAGGAACTCATGGGAGATGGGAGGATTTCAAAATATTGATGCTGTGGTTTTCCACGGGATGGTTGAGAGTCTCAAGAAAAATCCATACCATTATTTATTTTATATCTCTTTCTTTGCCTGTTCCAACTCCTAGCAGAGGACCAGAGCATCAACACATCCACTCGGTTGGTGACCCTCCCGAGGAGGCCCAGGGAAAAGCTAGAGCGCCCCACGCCAGGGCAGAGAGGCGCAATGTTTTCACCAACTGCCCTTCATGGAGAGAGAGCACAGCCCTGGGGGGCCTGGCAGCACTCCCGATCGGAGCAGGGGAGATATAATTTACATTCTGCCACGCAAGCTCCAGCGGATCCATGTCACGGCAAGAAAAGCGCAGCATTTCAGTCTTCACGAACTCCCAGCCGAGTGGCAAATACGTTCGTACCCAACTAAATGCCACAACCGCATGGGCTGAATCCAAATACATTTAGTTCAGTTTAATAAAAGGGAGTGGAGGGAGATTATTAATATTTTCATTGCCTTTTTTTTTTCCTGTTCACTCACTATGTGTTTACCATAAATTAGACCTGCTGAGAGTGTGATGCTGAGCAACCCATATGGCAAATAGTCAACTGAGAGATGTGAAAGGAAAATCACTTTTTTGTTCCTGAATTATCTCTAGTCCCTTTATTTAGAAAGTCTTGTTTAATAGCAACTGCTAAGAAACAATGCTGCTAATGCTACGTACATAGAGAAGAAAAGACAAACTTCTTAGACAGAAACAATACATTTTCAGTAGAATATGATTCAGTACATAATGAAATTTGACAAAAA
Source organism: Scolopax mira (assembly GCA_004320125.1). Classification (NCBI taxonomy): domain Eukaryota; kingdom Metazoa; phylum Chordata; class Aves; order Charadriiformes; family Scolopacidae; genus Scolopax; species Scolopax mira. Next base: position 145,419 of record BJBW01008185.1, read on the forward strand.
AATCCAGCACTTAACTCAGTGTTCAGTTAAGATTTTCAGTTCTAACACACAATTACAGGAGTTCTTTGTTGTACAATTGCCATTTATTAAAACTCATCCCCAAATCCTTCTTCTTTTTAAATAATCCACAGCTAGTATAAGTCTATGGTCTTCTGCTAACTGAAGAGTTGGCCTAACAGTCCCCATTTCAGGTACAAAATTAATCTATCCCAGCCTTTTTTCTTTCTAGCCTGTGACAAACACTCAGAGAAGGAACGAGCATACATAGATGTCTGGCATCCATGAAGCCTAAAAAAAAAAAGAAATCAAATTCTGGGTGTGGAATCCAGGCACAGATTGCTGAATATATCTCTCTAGCAATCTCGCAGTGGGTGAAAAAAAGAAGGATGGTCTGGAAGAAGATTCCTTGTGGACTCTGTTTATTCTCAGTTTTCTGTTTCTGTAAGTCTACATTTTTTTTTCCCCTGGGAGAGAGAGGGAGGAGGAAGAGTCATGGTTCCTGAAAATTCTTTGGAAATATGACTAAGAAAAAGAAAAACAGCAAGACAGAAATGCTGAAATGCAATCAGGTTACAGAATACCTAGTAGTGAGATTTTTATTTTTGTAAAAATAACCCAAACCAGCAATGAATAGATACCAACTAATAGCTTTTGTTGGTAAACATAGAATCCAGAGGAGGAGATTTTCTTCAACTGGTTTTGTTGCTCATGAAAGGAAAAAGAAAAATCATTTGGCAATGAAGACAGATAATTCTGCCAGGTTCCCTCTTTGATTTTCCTAATAACTGTATAGCCATATTTAACCTGAGCCACAGAACCAAGCAACCCATATTGAGACTCAGAACATGTGAGATCTTGCAATACTTGCAACGTACAGAGGAATTCTGAATGTCAGAGGTTTTAGGGTCAAAGAGCCTGCAGGTAAGCCTTAACCAGTATTCACTTAAATACAGAAAATAAAATTTACATAAGCAACCTAGCTATGGAGTTTCAGAAGAAATTATGGGTTTCTTGGTGAATACTATTCACGCAGCAGCTTTATGATGAAAGCTACATTTAGTTAGAGAGGAACAGAAGCTATGAATAATTCCGAATACAAAATTGTGACCTTTCTGAGAAAAACTATCTGTCTCCTAGAAAGAGAGAAAGAAAAATTGCATTCTTTGGTAGAATTACAGTTCTTAGCTACTCTAAATTTGAGTACTCAGACATGGGCTGAAGGGTTTCAGTTTGAGTAATTTTAATCCCTGTTCTATAAATCAAATGTGTATAAAATTAAAATGTATATTAAGTGTATTGAAATGTATATAAAATTAAATAAACCCCAAAGTTTTCAGTCAAACTAAACACCTGACTTCAAGTAAGCCTGAGAGTTACAGAGTTACACATAAATTACACAGAGTCAAAAGAAGAATCTTCCCTGTCAACATCTAACCAGAGAACTTAAATGCTGAAAAATCTTACAGAGCACTTGATATGACTAATTCAAAATTCCAAAGTGTTACTACATTTTAAAATAACTGATAGCTTCAGGACTTGCTCCTTATACATAGCAGAAGGTATAAAATACAGGGTATTGTAACGTTTACAGGTGTTAAGCATTCACTTGCATTCCAGTTAAGAATGAATTCTGTCCACATGCTTTGCCAAACAGATGGAACAAAATGTCTATTTCTAAACATAGCAGACATATATTGTTGTTTTTCCTGCATCAAAATATCACTATTCTAAATAAATTCTGCATGATTCTGTAATTTTGTTTTGGTTGGTTGGTTTTTTTATTTGTTTGGTTTTTTTTTTTGTTTTGGTGTTTGGTTTTTTTTAATTTCTAAATGAAAAACACAAAAGCAGTTACTGAGATGGACATTTGCTTAGAAATACCCTGCATCTCTCTCACTTCCTCTCAACAGAATTGCTGGCTTCTGTAGTAATGCAACAGTAACACCAGCAAACCCAAAAGGAGTGCTTTTACTTATAGCTGGAATCATATTGTAAATTTGGATCAACAGTTCAATATTCTAATTAAGTTGTTTCCCATACAATAACCAAGAAAAAGTATAAACTAGGAGCAAATAAAATTTAACTTTTCTTTAATATACATATTGTTATTATCCCTAGCTGTTATCGGTTTCTATAGTCTCATGCATTACACACAGATCTTAAAATATTAAATGTCCAAGTAAGGTTTTACATTTAAGTTTTTAAGAAGTCTATTGGATTTCATAGAAAGAACTATTTTTCTGCTGAACACTTCTCAAAACAGCATCTCCCGCTGTCAATGTCTATGCCCCATGAGCAGCTGAGCTAAGATGCTACTGACAAGAACTAGAAGAGTACACAAATGATAAATTAGTCAGCTTTGTAGAAGTCAGGAATGCAGTCCAATAATGATACTGTAGATGATGGCATTTTATTTCGTTGATAAATAGTGCATATTATGCAGCTGTATTTCATAAAGAAATAATTTTTATGTATTTAAACACATTTCATAAATGATACAAAAAAATGCAGTTTATCTTCTTGAACAACATACTTGTAAACAAAGGCACATTTTTACTGTAATCTTAGTAGATTAATCTAATGTCTATGCTTATTCCGCTAATAATTGTTACAGCTATTTTCCTTTTTTTAATAATTTTTGAAGCAAGACTGAACAAGACCATCAAAGGCAAAATCATACACAATAGCATGGGCCAAATTTAGACTAGATATCATAACAATTATAAGATATGAAGTCTGCCCAATTTTTCAAATCCTATATACATATCATTGCAGACCTGATAACACTGTACACCTTCTGCATTCTTAAAGATATACTGCAAGTACAAAATTCCTGATGCTTCTGGTTTATTCTGAGTTATGACAGGAGCACAGAATAAAATAATCAAATACATCTTGCAAAAGGACAGTTGAATAAACCATTACTTAATAATTTAAGCACAGACTGAATTGGACTCGCTGATGAATATAAAGGTCTTGGCCAGTTTCATAAGTTTACATTTTTCTCACACCACCATGTGAAGAGACCACAACGAACACCTAACATCCTACACAACTGCATGCAGAAACATCTCACTGAGTAGGGTAACTGTCGCTCATATCACCCTCACATCATCCTCTGGAAGGAATGTGATCTTGATTTTAAAACTATAAGCAATCCTGATGATCATGGTAATCAATGCTGGGTTTGCTGCCATTTGATTTCACATAGTTAATTAAGAAGCACTTAAAACAGTCTAAGGTTGTCCCCACTAGTTTCCTTTCATACCTTTAGAGACGAGTACCTAACTACAACAGAGAATTTGGCAGGTCTGCACTCCCCACCTCGGATTGCCCTCATTACAATGTACAAGGGTACTTCAGCTGACCTGAGGCATCAACAGACCAGCCCCAGTCCTCCAGAACACACAGCCTGACGTTAAAGATGAGTATAGTATTTACATTAATGCCTGTTTGGCTGCATTACCCAGTCCTATAAGGTGACAACTTAACCCTCCTAGTACTTCTAAAAAAGCAAACGAAAGTGTGTTCAAGCTTTGTGTACTATATATGTTATACATTCTTTTACGGTTACATCTCACACACTGACATTTTAAAACCTTAATTAAGGTTGATTTATTTACAAATGGTATGTTTTCAACTCTCAGAAATGATGTATTTAATGTTTTATTTTTAAACACAATTAAAAAATAATATATAAATATATACATACTGCAAATGTAATACAGATAACAAATTCATTTAAGCCCATTTATGCACATTAGTGACACACCATGTGGCAGAAAGACTAGGACTACAAGAAGACCCCTTGGCGATTTATTTTATATTAAATCCCTAATGACCTCTTCTTATCTTTGCAAAAATATGCACAAAAGTCCAGACTATGCAGCCATCAAAATGAATGGTTATTTATTTGCTAAACGAGAACCCTATGTTTAATGTTCCTTAGACATAAGGTAGTCTGCAAAAGTCGCATTCCTACAGCTCCATACATCATTTATTTTACATACCCTAACTTCTCACAACAGGCATCAGAAAAATATCTCTGAACAGCACTGCTGTTGTAAGTTGCTGAGAATTTTGTTTCCAATTCCATTACTGGAAGATTAAATGTTAACATGTTTACTTGGGGTTTTCTTCTTGTTTTGTTTTTAGCATTAAAAACAAATTCATGGACCAATCTAATGCCATTTAAAATATGTTTATATTTATACTGCAAGAAAAAAAGTTTCCAAATACATAACTATGGTCCAATCATGTTTGAAGGTTCAAACCTTCAAACAAACATGTTGTAATCTCACTTAACTGTGTACAATAGTCTACCTAGTACTTGTTTGGCACACTTCATCTGAGACTGAGATTCCTTGATCTGCTTTACAAAAGTATTAAAAAAAATCACTTTCCAAAGTACACAAATAAAATTTTCCAAATTAGTACCATGGTTACATGCCATACTATGTCTACAAAACATCCTGAAAATTAAACCGTCTCTCTGAGATCAGACTGTTTATTCATTAGAAAGCAGATCCACTGTGTGCCCAAACATTTCTGAATTTCCTAGGTTACTGTTGCTGGAACAGAGTTCCTGTGTGACACAGAGCCACAAAGAGGAAAGCTGCTGCAAGACCCAGAACTTTCCCTTGGTACCATCCTCAACTAATCTGAACCATTAGTTGCTGCCTGAGGACAGCCAGGCCCACTGTGCCAGCATGAACTTGCAGGTCACACTCTCTTGGGGCAGCAACACTGGTGAGAGCAGCTTCCACTGAGGCTGAGACATCTCCAAACCTCTGTGCTGGCACCCCTAGAGCTCCTAGGTTCCAACCTTACAATACTAAAAGATTACAACAACCCCTGCAACCTGGAAACCATCTTCATGAAGCATTCAAGTAGCATGGCCAGACACACGAACAAGAACCTCAAAAGATTGGTCAGCCTTCAGAATGCAAGTATTTCCCTGCCTGTAATAGTTCAATAATAGACAATCATAGACTATTTGCCTCATTTTCAACTGACTGCCCTGCTTCTCCCTGGAGAAACTTGATTGTCTGTCTTCCAACATGACTCCAAGTTCTGTGAGCAGACACAGTAAATTTCCATGAATCAAAAGATCAAGGATGTTGTCCAACAAAAATGTTATTAAGCTACAATATCAATAGATATTTCAACTAAACTGAACACTCATGAAACCTGGGTTGTTCTTCTGGTGCACTCGGCTTAAGAAAGCAGATAATAGAGTTCAGTTTACAAAGGCAGTATTCCTTTCTCAGGAAAAAAAAATGTCTTTCACAGAAAGTCACATTGAGAAAATATTTCTCATTTCTAGAGAATTCCAGCAGAGAACAAGCAAACTATACTCTCAGGGTATAACATAATGTAACAGAAATCAATTGTAACGCATGCATTGAATTTTGCTACAATATCCTATGAGTAATCATTATTATGACTTGGGGAAACTTTCTGTCAGAGGCAGCAAAAACAACTGTGATCTGTGCACTGACACTTTTGTCACTCTTGAAAAAAATACCGTGGAATCCACATCACGCACAGCCACAGCCCAGCAGCGAGTCACTGGAGACACAGCTGATTTCAACTCACAGCTTTAATGCCACCTAAATCCAGGACGCCCAGATCCAAAGGCAGGTTTCTCAAATCCAAAGCTGCATGTAGACTGTTATGGAGACCTCAACGCATCCACACAAAATGCCTTCCCTGCCTGTATCACTTATGACAACACTATCTACTCCTTTAACGTCTGCAAGACTCGCTTTTAACAAGACACTTAAACAGTCAGTCAGCTGGCAATCAGCAAGCCAACGGACACTGAATGTAAGTCACACTGTTGACTGATACGGATAGGTACGTGCAAATAAAGCACTCAGATCACTGCTTTTGCATTCATGTTTTTCTTTGTGAGAAACTTGAGAGCGGGAGTTTCCCACAGGTCTGAGTTCTGATTTGCAGTAGTACCCTAAGTAATCATGAGTATTAACTCACAATTGATGACTTACTAGTTACCACCATTTCCTTCCTTATGAAGTGCAGAACTTAGAAAACATTTCTACAGTTACTCGGAAATCTGTATCAACACTAATAACCATAGGGCTCGTAGCAACATACCTACTACAAGCTTCAATTAATTTAAATTCACGGCAGATTTATGAAATAATATATTAATTTCCTCATCCACAGAGGGGAAACTGAGGAAACAATTTATTTATTTGATATAGGAAATGACCAGTAGAGAAGGGAGAAAAACTTAGCTGCAGGTCAAGACATTGCTAAAAAAAAGCATCCACCCTCTCAAGAAAAGAAATTTTTTTTTAATCTATTCAGTACAGATCTGTAGAACTTGCCATAAAAACAGAATTAAGGAAAGCTTAGAATCATTTGAGTGTGTGCTACTGAGGTGTGACGTTTGTGAGAATATCAGACTTGCCGATCTCTGTCTCTACTATTGTGAAACTGTCTGAAATCAGAGCTTGAGTGTTGAACTGCAACACTTTTCACTCTTTGTAATACGAATGCGACGCAGCAGGGGGGGACGCGCGCTTGTGAACAGCTTACTCTACCCAAGTGTAATCCTATAATCATCATCTTTGTTCTTGTCAGTATTATCTACATGGTAGACCACTGAACCAAGGCAAATGATCAAGCCTACAGAGAGCAGTTTAATGTAAGATATTGTTGCATACCTGTTGAATTTAAAAAATAAAATAAAAAATTGACCTTGTGAGATTTCTGAAGAAGCAAACACATTAGAGATCCAACACCTGCAGCAAAGCCAAGCCTGTTCTTCATGTTCCCCTGATGTTTAAGCAGCTAATGTCTGTAGAGCACTTTGAAGATGAATAACAAATTTCCCTTATTATTGCTGTGAAAATCCTGAAGTCATTAAAGTTTGTATATTCTGAGTCCATAACAGAATTCTAAACTGAATAGACAGACAGGCCTGGAGAGTTTTGTCTATAATCTCCTTATGTGTATTTTGTTTCTGATATTGGGTGAAGTAGCCACTGCAGAATGTTTTTACTTCCTTCACCACTGTGCAAGTCCGTACCTTCCCTGGCTCTAATAAGAACAAATAAAAAAGGTCAATCAGGGAGTCCAGAAAATGTTTGAACAAAGGACAGTAATGTAGCAAACTCAAAACTGAACTCCATCCCAACTTTTAGGATGGAGTCCTTAAAAAATTAATGAGTCCTTTTAGTACAAAGCTGACTTTGTAAACACTGTACCTAGAAAAAAAGCAGTTACATACCTGAAAACCTAGCCTGTTCTAAAACAAACTATTAACAGCAGAACAACAGAAAATGCTAAGAGATAAACCTGTAACTTCCATAAAAACACTAGCAAAGATGTTAGTAATAAAATAACTTAATAGATCGGTATTAAAAAACAGCTAACATCAGTAAAACACTGATTAGTTTGGTTTTTTTACATGCAACTGAATCTCCATTTTCTTCCACGATGGTCACTAGACATGTCCTAAGAAAAACAATTACAAAACATTTATTGCTTGACCATGTCTTGACGCTCCTTGAACAAAGTATGCCACCATCAAATGTTACACAATCACTGGAAAAAGTGATTAGTTTTAGTTATGAAAAAGTTAAAAGTTTTAGTTATGATTAATTTGAGTATGTGGAGTAGTAAAGATCAGCCACATTTAGCTGGGGTTTAGATCTGTGTTTATGTTTAAGCCTGCATTATACATAGTCTATTAAACAAGATTAAAACGAAAACAAATAAAAAGAAAATGCAATGCTAAAGCTAGTACATAATTACTACCCCTGTGTGTCTACAATTGACTGAAACTGACAGAATAAAAGAGAGATATTTAAAATAATAAGAGGAAGATTTTATTAGGAATTTTTAAAAATCTGATTTCTTCGTTTGGGGATTTATCTTACAATAGTCTTTTCCCCATCCCCTTTTCTCCCAACCTTGGCATAATTTTCAGGAGCAAAACTAGCAAAGCAGGTTTGGTGGCTGGTAAAGATTGCTTGACACTAAGAAATTAAGCTAGAAACTAAAAGATTATGCTTCAGTTCCTGAAGCTTTGCTACTGGATTTACATTGTATATTTTTTTGTACACAAACAGAAATCTATGGATAATTATTATCTGTATTGCACCACAATCACTTCAATCACAGAAGTACTGATTTTTGTAAAATGCATCTCAAAAACATACTGTAAGAAATCTCACAGGATATAGGTAGGGAAGAACTATTCAAGTGATATTTTTGTAGTACTATTAGAGGTAAAATAAAGGTCGAATAAAGTAAAATGCAGAAGTAGAAGATGACAACTTCTTTTGCACGTCAAATACTTTTGTATGGGTGTGATTATATATTACAAATATATACTATGTAAAAAATATTTTGTTGTTGTTGAGATTGTCTTCAATCTAGTTTGTTTTATTAACAACCAGTTTATCAGGATGCACAATTCCATCAGAAATAATACTACCATGTCATACTAGTTCAGTGATCTAAACATTAATATTTTTTAAATACTATTTTTTGCATCATACCCAGTAACGTTTATATATTACTTCATGTCAGGTAGATAGCTACTGTAATCCATAGCACAAATTGTTCTTGTTAAATAACTGTCTGGGTATGCAACAGGGCTATTTAGCAACTATGTTGTTTAGGTTTCCTCTCACCTCCAGTGTCATAAACACAGTGCTAATTGCCACTTTGATTTCTCCATCTGAAATCTCCTTGAGATCCTTCAGCATAATCTCCTCAACGCTTACACCTGTTTGAGAAGAGAAAAGTATTTCAATACATACAAGTATCTACAGCTGACCAGAAGCACAGCATAAACAATACAAAACAAAACAAACAGGTTAGACCTTAATTTTGAGCCTTCTGTATTTCAGGATATCCTATGAGAAAATTTAAGCCAACATTAATTTCAATGCCTAATGTTTCGAGGGATTTCTAATGCAAGGAAGGGTTTAAAGCAGTGGGGAAAGCAAAGGATGAAGAATTAAGTCTCCTGCAATGAATTTGTGTGAATGCAAATATTTTTTAAGCAAACCAAATTCCAGTTGATGATGAATGTATAGATAAACCATTCCTATGGTCTGCTATGAAATCAGTAATATGATACACTTCTGGAATAAGTAATATATTGAAAAGCATTTGTTGTATTTATAAAATATTCAGAAGCAAAGCACTTACGATATTCTGTAAACGCAGTCATTCAACCTTTCTGACCTTCCTCACAAATTTATATCACAACCAATTGTTTTGGTTATGTACATCAAATGGTGAATGAAGCAACTATATGTTTATGTACCACAGAAATAAAAGTACATATTATGATCAGAAACAGCAGTGTAAAATTGTAATTGCTTCACATTGCAACTACACATGTTCATATGCTTAAGTACAATGTATTGAAAATCCACATGACTAAGTTTCTCTAATGGGAGATATCTGTCTAAAATACTGTAAAAATTCTCAAAATAAATATCATATATAAGAACATGACCATATCACACAATCAAAAATACAGACATGACAGCCAAGTGCCTATTAAAAAAAGCTCCAGGACACTTCCTTCAGTGCAGGGTGGCAATGAAAAAGCCCACAGACTTCTAAAGCTTAGCAGCGTAACATCCAAGTGTTTGCATGACTGATTTTTAAGAGGGAGCCAAATACCAACTTAAGCCAAAGAAATGAATCCTCTCGTTACTGTTTCTGTATGGAGTCCAGCCACTACATTAAATCTAAAGACAAAATAAACTGGCTCATGTTCACATATTTATTATATTTATGCATCTGCTCTGAAATAGCAAATGAATTAACGAATTCATGCCAATAAATCGTTATTTCTCCATGAAACAGAGAACTTTTTTGCAGAATTGTCCTAATACTACCTGAAATAACAGGTATGTAACATAAAATAGTAAACAGATGTTATGTCTTCAAAAGACTTCAGAAGCTGAACAGCATCTTAATAATACAAATGCCACATATATGCAGTGCTAAATACGTACTTTGTAATACACAGCAAACAGCAGCTATGAGACCAAAAAAAAGTCACAGTGATCTCCTCATGTGGCATATAAAAATCACTGGCAACTAGTGCCACGCAGATTGAATCAGTTATATCCACTTGTCCAAGTTTTGCATTGGCTATTAGGGTAAATTTCATGGGCCAAGTACATGACAAACCTTACTCAAGCATCTTCCTAGGCAACTGTCAGAACTATCAACTGAGCGCCATAAAAGCCATTTCCAGTGGGTCTCTCTAAGCCAGGCTGCATTCAGTTCATTTCTGAACTATGATTCCTTGACTAAGTCTGGAGAAATTTCAGGGAACTATGTCAAGATTTATAGCCCTGAACTAATTTAGCTTGCAACCTTAAGTATCCTTAACTATCAGTTAGGGCAGCCATCTTATTCTGACAATCTGAATTTAAATGAGACAACCTGCAGATGCTCAAATGAGGAACAGTAGAAAAAAAAAAAAAAGGACTATGAGTCTGCACAGAGTCTATGCACACCTGATATATCTAACAAAGAAAGATCTCAATAATTCAATATTCACTGATAACAACTTGGTAGCAAATGCCATTTAACGAAGACAGTAAAAAGCTTAAAAGTTATTGCAAGAATTTTCTTCAGGCTTTCAGAGCATGCCTTCAAAAGCCTGCTAGCAAGGTTTGGGTTCAAACATTCCCACTTCTGATCACTGAAAAAATTACAATTGCGTTCAGCTATTTCTCAAAGACGGAAATTAAAGAATTGCAATTTTCCCACTGCTTCCTTAATCTTAGTCTGAAGTCAAATCACTTCAGCTGTACACTTCAGCCCTCAATAAATTTGGTTCAGAATCCACTCCCACACCATGTAGGCAAGTGAAGCACAATTTCTGCATGTGGGCGATCACATTGAATATGCCCCTATACTTCATTAACACAAACTCTTGACTAGTATACATTTGTAAAAGCAAAATATGGAATAAATTCATGTTCACTTTATCTGTAAAAGCAATACAAGATTATTTTCAGTAGCTCCTCAAGGGAAATCACAATTCCATGATTGAGAACGTAAGCTGCTTAATTTAAAATTAAATATTATATATATAACTGTCAATGAAGATAGCTGCAACTATTTCCACCACACACAATGAGACAATATATTTGGATACAGTTACACAACTAAATTTGTAAAAGGTCTGAAAAATGGAAGCATGTTGCGCTACCTTGTGGGTTAAACTGAGTCTCCTGGAGAACAGAGATAATTTCCTCTCGTGGAGGAAGATCCGGAAACTTTTCCTCAAGGATTAACAGAACTTTTTCCTGCTGCTCTGTAATTCTGTCAGCCTCTGAAGACATACACTTGAAGAGAATGCTTCCTGAAACATTGAAAGACAAAAACCAATGTCTCTTGCGAACAATAAAGAGGTACTACAGAAACAAGAATGTTCACTGTATCGCCATCCAAGCCCTTTCCTTCTTGGAAGTTGTTTATGCTGATTAGTTCACAGTAGATATCAAATGCTTTTCATGCAGAAACATCCACCTAACATGAAGGTAGTTTCTAGAATCTGAACTGGGTGGCTTGTCAGAGCTCATACTACATTTACCTGGCTGCTCCTGGTGTTGCCATGGTGTTCAGGACACTTCTGCACATCTAACACAGCTCCACAGCATGGCCACTAGTGAGCAGTGGGACACCAGGGCTTGTTTCTCTCTCTAGGCATTATAGCAAGTGTTGGTATGCTTGTAAACAGTCAACCCACATCGCCAACCTTCCTTCTATAGACGTGTCAAAGAACTGTTACAAAGGACATATGAAAGAAATTCTTTATGATACAGGTGGTGAGGCACTGGAACAGGTTGCCCAGAGAAGTTGTGGATGTTGTTTTCAAAGTCAGGTTGGATGGTGCTTCAAGCAGCCTGATCTAGTGAAAGACAACCCTGCCCTTGTCAGAGGAGTTGGACTAGATGATCTCAAAGTCATTGATCATTTTGGTGTAACTGTCTCTGGCTAATTCCTTGTCTATGAACATAACAAAAAAGCACAGCCCATTTAGCCAAGCAAAACAATGCATTAAATTTCAAAATTTTAGAGAAACATAATCCAGTAAAAACTTCACCATGATCGTTATGTTAAAAAAATACAGAGGTGAGTTTGATGTCCTTTCAGACAACTATGTGCTGCACCTATTCCATTGTGGATGTTAAATGCTCCTGATGGTTCAAAGTTTAGTGACCATTTTATTCCCTGGACATTGGAATCCCATTTATTAATACCCAAAGAAAGCCCTTCCTTCCAATTACACTAAATTAAGGACAATAAAATCTTATACTTTGGCATTGAAATTATTACTGTACTGTGCATAGAGATTTCAAACAAGTGTATGATTGCATTGCATCATGCCAGGTCAAAGAACAAATAAGTACAATAGCATGAGATAGTTATTGTAAGTCAAAATGTTTAGGCTTTAGCACAGAGTCAAGAGAGGAAAACGAAACACTGTACACAGCCACTCTCCATCTCACTGGTCTGACTAGGACCCAGATATCTAATATGTATTCATTTTCTCCTACACCATCATCACATAAAATAACAAAAGACATTTCTTCAAAATTCATAAAGCACTCAAAAACCAATGTTGCCATGTTAAGTACATACCTCCTGATTAGACAGATCTCGTGTGAACTAAATAATAAGTAATTCTTAGCAAGCCAAAAGCTGCTCCCTATCAGAAACTAATTTCTGGAAATTCACTTTTTTTCTGTTTCTGTTACAGACATTGTAACTGCCAATACTCTAAATTCTCAGCATCCTTTTCTTCATGTCAGTCTTATCGTCACTTTAAGACAATGCTCCTGTCCTTTTGATAGTATTAAAAATATTGAAAAAATAGAGGCCGCATGAAAATCACGTATACTGATCCAGTCTGACATTTGTAAATGTCTCCACAGATTTCAGATGTCTACAGGTAAATAAAGTGACACATAAAACACCCAAGATATCTCAGCCAAGACAGCAAGGCCTATTTTTCAGTCCCTTTTATATGAAGCAAGTTTCTCAATCAGCAGCCTCCACTCACCTAACAATACCCCTGCGTTGCTCCCACCTTTAATCAGCGCCTGGGTGACTCAGTCAGGGAAGGGCAGTGACCAGAGCAGTGACCAGAGCGAGTTAGATGGCCCACTAGTTAGATAGCACACTCCTGGCCAGCAGAGAGCTGCACCTGGATAATCAGCAGCTCAGGGACCAGGTTGCATGAATTATTTTAGCAATAGCGATCTTCTGCTTTTTCAGCAACCTGTTTGTTGGGTTTTTTTATTTCCTCCAGGAGCGGGCAGGGAACCTGCCTGTGCACACAGAAACAAAATGGGGGCTCCATCAGAAGGTACTGGACCTACAGTGTATGCCCAAATCCATCGTACAAGTACCCACTGAGTGGGTTCAATGTCAGGTCAGCAACTTGTGAATCATTTTAGCTTCATATACCACAAATCATTCCAGCCTAATTACAGGACACAGGATTGATTGTGAACTGAGCAATAACCACACCACAGCTTTTATCCAGTCAGTCCTGTGTTTCAGCTAAGCTTTAAGGCAAATGCAAATACACGTCGGACGGGAAACAACGAAGAGAAGTTAGAGACATGCACACACCTCCAGGGCTACAATCTCATTGGCATCAAAGAGACATGGTGGGATAACTCCTATGATGGAAGTATTGAAATGGAAGAATACAGACTTTTCAGGAAGGACAGGCAGGAGACATGAGGAGGTAGTGTTGCCCTCTGTGTCAATGACTAGCTGGAGTGCATGGAGCTCTGTCTAGCAATGGATCAAGACCCAACAGAGAGGGTTGATATTAAAGGGAACACAGGGACAGGTGATGTTATAATGGGCATCTGCTGCAGACCACGTGATCAGGACGATGGACCAAATGAGGCCCTCTATAGACAGATAGGAGCAGCATCACATTCACAGATCCCGGCCCTCATGGGGGACTTCAACCACCCCTATATCTGTCGGAAGGACACAGCGGGGCATAAGAAATTCAGGAACTTTTTGGAATATGCTGATGACAACTTTCTTCTCAAAATGGGAGAGAAGCCAAAGAGGAGAGGAGACATGCTGGACTTTGTCCTTACTTACCGGGCTAGTGGAGAATGTCAAGCTCAAGGGTAGCTTTGGCTGCAGAGATCACGAGATGATAGAATTCAAAATCCTTAGGGCAGCAAGAAGGGTACACAGTAAGCTCACTACCCTGGACTTCAGAAGAGGAGGCTTTGGCCTCTTGAGGGACTTTCTTGGCAGGGTAACATGAAAAAGTAGTGGAGGGGAGAGGAGCCCAAGGAAGCTGATTAGCATTCAAGGACCTCCTCCAAGCTCAGGTGTGGTGTCTCCTGAGAAAGAAGTCCATCAAAAAAGCCAGGAGGCCTGCACAGATGAACAAGGAGCTCCTGAACAAATTCAAAAGCAAAAAGGAGGCTACAGAGGGTGGGAGCAAGGACAGAGGATAGATAGACTGGGTGGAATACAGAAAAATTGTCCGAGTGGCCAGGAAATAGATTAGGCAAACTAAAGCCCAGATAGAATTGAACCTGGCCAGGGACATCAAGGACAACAAGAAAAACTTCTCTATGTCAGAGATAAAGGTAAGGCTAAGGAAGCCACGGGCCCTCTCTGGAAGGAAACAGGAGATCTGGTCACCCAGGATACAGAGAAGGCTGAGGTACTGAATGACTTTTTTGTCTCAGTCTTCATCAGCAAGGGCTCAAACCGTACCACCCAAGCTGCAGAAGGCAAAAACAGGGGCTGCGAGAATGAAGAACTGCTCACTATTGTAGAAGATCAGGTTCAAGACCATCTAAGGAACCTGAAGGTACGTAAATCCACGGGGCCTGGATAAAATGTGCCTAAGGGTCCTGAGGGAGCTGGCAGATGAAGTTGCCAAGATACTTTTCATTATATTTGAAAAGTTATGGCAGTCTGGTAAAGCTGCTGCAGATTGGAAAAGGGAAAACATAACCCCAATTTTCAAAAAGGGCAAAAAGAAAGACCCGGAGAACTACAGGCCAGTCAGTGTCACCCCTGTGCCTGGCAAGATCATGGAGCAGATCCTCCTGGAATCGCTGCTAAAGCACATGGAAAATAAGAAGCTGATTGGTGACAGCCAATATGGCTTCACCAAGGGCAAGTCATACCTGACAAATCTGGTGGCCTTCTATGATGGTGCTACAGTGTTGGTCGATAAGGGGAGAGCAATTGACATGACTTACTTGGACTTATGCAAAGCATTTGACACTGTGCCACATGACTCCTGGTCTCTAAATTGGAAAAGCATGGGTTTGATGGATGGACCACTCAGTGGTTTAGGAACTAGCTAGATGACTACACTCAAAGAGTTGCGATCAACAGCTCAATGTGCAAGTGGAAACCAGTGATGACACTAAGGTGTTCCTCAGGGGTCAGTACTGGGACTGGTGCTGCTCAACATCTTTGTCAGAGACATGGACAGTGGGATAGAGTGAACCCTCAGCAAGTTTGCTGAACCAAGCTGTATGGTGCCATCAACACACTGAAGGGAAGGGATACCATCCAGGGGGACCTGGACAGGCTTGAGAGATGGGTTCCATGCAAACCTCATGAAGTTCAACCAGGCCAAGTTCAAGGTCCTGCACCTGGATAACAGCAATCCCAAGCACAAATACAGGTTGGGTCTTGAATGGATTGAGAGCAGCCCTGACGAGAAGGACTTGGGGGTCTTCATGGATGAGAAGCTCAACATGAGGCAGCAATGTGCACTGTCAGACCAGAAAGCCAACTGCATCCAGGGCTGCATCAAAAGAAGTATTACCAGCAGGTCCAGGGAGATGATTCTACCCCTATGCTTCACTCTGATGAGACCCCATCTGGAGTACTGCATCCAGCTTTACAGTCTTCAGCACAAGAAGGACATAGACCTGTTGGAGTGGGTCCAGTGGAGGGTCACAAAGATGATCAGAGGGATGGAGTACTTCTCCTGTGAGGACAGGCTGAGAGAGTTGGAATTGTTTAGCCTGGAGAAAAGAATGCCCTGGGGAGACCTTATAGCAGCCTCCCAGTACTCAAAGGAGGTCTACAGGAGAGATGGGGAGGGACTCTTGATCAGAGTGTAGCCATAGAATGAGGGGTAATGGTTTTAAACTGAAAGAGGGTAGATCTAGATTAGATATCAGGAAGAAATTCTTTTCTGCAAGGGTGGTGAGGCACTGGAACAGGACCCAGTGAAGTTGTCAATGCCCCTTCCCTGGAAATGTTCAAGACCTGCAGCAACCTGGTCTAGTGGAAGGTGACCCTGACTGTGGCAGGAGGGGGTTGTAACTAGATGATCTTTAAGGTCCCTTCCAACCTAAACCATTCTGTGTTTCTGTGGTACAGAAACCATGAAATGAAGACAGTTTCTGAGTCTCAGAATTTAAGGAAAAGTATTTTTCCTGTTTCTCACAGAAACAATTCCCAAACTATTACAATAAACTAAACAATAAATAAATTGATTATTTAATTAACCTTTTTTTCTATGTAATTTTTTCAAACAGGTGATGTTCCCATTCAGTACAGGCAGTCTCTACTGTAAAATTCAGGGCTGGGCCACCAAATTAAAGTGACTAGCTCCAAGATCTGATGTAGCCCAGCCCTTCTACAGTGAAGCAAAAGTGTGTTCAGAGGCAAAACAGGAGAGGAGTTGAACAAACATGAAGAAGAGCCTCCTATTTCTCCAACTGCAGGCATTTGGAGAACCAGCAGCAGAAAGCTGTGGTTACATGAAGACAGGTTCTAGCAGCAAGTAGCCAGCCATGATTTTGACAAATGCCTGAATGAAAGCAGGTATGCAACACCAAAAGTCATCATAAGCATCTGCTTACTAAAATAACACATGTATTTCTTTTACACCAAAGCAGTTCTACTGTAGTGTTGCAGCAGCATGGCTCATGCCAATAAAACTAGCTTAATTCTCCTATGCACACGGACTGGTGAAAGTCCAATCAAAAGGGGTGGAAAGATTGCCTAGGACCTACTACAGGAGCCTACCACGCATTTCTACAGGTACCAGTGTGCATTTGTCTCTTGCTCTCACATGTGTGATGAATTCCTGGGTTCTTCAACAGTAAGGCCATCTCGGATTTGATCTCACATTTGGCAGGACACAGATCTTGCTATAAAGTAGTAAAATCAGGCTGTGTTTATGCACGTACTGTGCTCCGGCATCTAACTGGAAGCCTTTGTCTTTCACTGCTTCGTTCATCTCGGGGTCAATCCCTTTGCATATCTTGACCAGGGGTGACACCTTCAAAGACCAAAGCAAACTTAGAAATTTTGGGATTTATCACTGAATGCAAGAATGAAGTGCAGTCAGCCTGAAATAATCACCATCAGACATCTTAGAAAGGTTTTTAAAAGGCTGTTTTTCCCATTTGTCAGAGCAATCCTGTAGTGTTTGCAATCACTACAAGAAAAACATGCTTCTGAAATTAACAGGGTGTCAGGAAGTCCCAAGATCAACATTTGTTCTTCCTTCATTCTTTAACACTATGTTTATCAGCAAGAAGGAAAGGCACATGAGTCTTCTCCCCCAGGCATCCCTGTGAAGGTTAAGATTCCGGGTAGTTTAGAAAAACAGTTCACTCAAGGTACTTCTGCTTGGCCAAAGGTCAGTAGCCCATTTAGTCATGTTCTCCCTTGTAAGTACCTGCTGCAAAAGAGATACATGGACTCAGAAATCTCCTGCAGATTTTACTGAGTGCTGGTGCAACTCCCCCGGGGTTTCTGAAAGCATAATGGTGGCTGCTCTGTCTGCTGACAGGCACAGAAAAAAATAAAGAAATATATAATTGGTAACACAAGATTCAGTATTATTTCTTGTGTACATCACACTACATTACAGATTTTTCTTCCAAAGGAGAGGTCACTAGAAAATAGGATATGAGTAGAAAATACTCTTAAAAAAATGTGCGTTTTATTCTTTTTTGCAAAGCGTTTTGGAAGTAGAGCACTAGTTTTGCCAAAAGCAATTGCTGTGCATTAATATTAAACATGATCTAATGAAGGCAGAAGTCGTTTTGGGAAAACATTAAGAACAGCACAAGCATCTCCTGAATTCTAAGTTTATGGCTGAGAGAAACAGTACAATGAAAATATAGGCATTTCTCCTGTTGAGGTTTTGTTCCATGAACTGGAAAAATAAAGGACAGGGAAAAGGGGAAAACCAAGAGTCCTTCATGGAAAATATACTTCAGCACTCCCCATTCCCCCAAAATCTTCACAAACCAAAATTGTAAAAGAGACCCAAGCAAGCAGTCTTCACTGTAATTAACAGAAAAGCCAGAAAGCTGGAATAGAGTGTGATTTGGGGGAGGGGGGGAGTGGAGAGGAAGATGGTGAGGGGGAAGCATTGTCTCCAAGAAAACTGCTTCCATACATAAAACCAAAAGGATCAGTCCAAACAAGTGCAGCATTTGGTGCAGTTCAAAACACTGCTTTCTTTCCCACATATATATATATATTAAGGACGCACCAATTAGGAACATGTGAATCATCTGATCATCTGATAGATATACAGGACAGACCAATAATAATAATTAAAAAAAAATCTGTCATCAATCCCAAAGCCCTTAAAAGGGTATTTCTTGATATTTGTCTGGGTGGCTAAAATAACAAACTAATCTTCTCTACTGAAAGTCAGACTGCCCCAACAAGGCACAAAAAGACCTCAACTATGCAGCTTATAACTAGCAAAAGCAGATTCACACATTAAAAAAAAAATAAAAATGCTGATGCTTTTGCTGTAAATCTGTCTCTATTCACATGTTGCAGTCTGCACCTTGTGGCATCCTTCAAGGCCTTATACAAATAAACATAAGGAGGCATTTTTGAGAGTGCACTGACCCAAGGTACCTGACAGCGAATGCTTGGAATCGCATCCTTGCCAGCTGGCTGCAACAGAAAATGTAATGATTCAGCAGTTTAATGGATCCTGAGTTTGGCAACAGTCCCCTTGTAAACATCTCTAGGGAAATAAGACTCTGGCCCAAGACTCTGGCAGGTTCTATAATTGTTTGCTTCTGGCACAAATCCAGAGACAGCACAAGCTCCAACTTAAGGCAAACATGGCTGTACAACACTCTGACCCTCCAAACAGTCCCTATTCAAAGCCCAAGGGTAGAATGAACTTATAGCATGTCTGACGAGGAGACAAAGATACCAGGGAAGCATTCAGCTGAAAAAAATCCTTAAATATTAAACTGCCTAAATCAATAAATGCTCAGTTTCACGGGAAAGGTCTTTTCTCTTAACTTTTGGGTTTTTTTTTTAAACACCAAGGAGTAGGTGTAGGTTGTTTGAAGCTGGATTATGTCAAATTATAAAAATCTGCCTTTATTATTAAATTTTTAAAAAATTGCTAACAGACTGTGAGAAAAAAGACATTTGAAAAAGAAACAACAAATGAAGGTGCCACAGCCACTATGAGATATTTTACAAGTCCTCTGGCAAAATGCCCACTGGAAAGGCAGAAAATGAAAGACGGGTTTCCATCTCAGACTCAGATGTTAGGATCTCTCAGCTGTTTTATGAACATAAAACCCTAATTCTTAGCACTTTGACTTACACTTTGGCCTTCTGTTCTGAGTTTCCTCTGAAATTTACACATACTAACAATATACAAATTTACACTGGAAGTAACATAACAGCAGGGAAAACCCAGTGGGACCTTTCTATTGGCTCTATGCCCGTGGAATGCCACCAGAGAGAGGGGCCATCCTGCAGGCTTCTACACATCCATTCACTACTAGTGAGAATGCAGCAGCCACCCTTCCTTCCAGACCATGATATTTCTTATGCTCACCAGTGAGATGAATTTCAAAAGCCATACTTTATGGGCAATGACAAAAGGACATAGTATATACAGAGAAACGCAAAACTTGGGCAGGTTGTATGTGATCTTTTATTTTCAGACTGCCTGTGTTTTGATCTGCCATCTACATTCATATATACCCAAAATTGGTTTTTTTTTTTAAATCTTATCTAAACCATCAATGGGATCCACTGACTTTTCTAAATTTGCAATGGAAGGGTTCTTAAGCACCAAAACATTTTTCTATTTTAAGAGACCCACAAGAGGAGTCACTGTATTGCCTAGCTTTGTGTATTTTCAAAGCGTATTGCTCAGAGTAGAAAAGCAAGTGACAAATGTAGCTGTGATTTGTTGTTTAGGTTTTGTCAATCATTTCTCATACCTTGCAAGAGAAGGTATGAAGGGACTCCTATATCCACCAAGTTCCTCAAACATGTGCTACCACACACAATAATTAAAATTAAGTTATTAATTAAAAAAAAAAATCAGCTACTATCTCCCTCAAAACCAGAATTGCTATCTCTAATGCAAACAATTTCAATATTTCTCTAATAAAAGCACTTTATTTTAACTTGGATACAGACTAGATATCTAAACCATGCAGGCACTTAGAACAGTGTATAGTACTTGAACACGTGCTCATTCACTATTCAGAGCACTGCCTCCTGACTCTTTCCATCATCACATAGCTATCCTGAGAGATCCCACAAAACCTTTTTTTTCAGTCTGCCTCCAAAAGCAATTATTATGCATGGTCAATTGCCTAGATGCCTGGATAGCTACTCAACTGAAATTTGGAGCTTATAAAACATTTCCTGGCAGGTTTACTGAAGCTTATTAGCATGGAAAGATACTAAAAGAGAATGCTAAATGCTGTGTCACTGATAATGCTTCTTCTGTGGAAACATAGAAAAAAATTAAAATTACCTCTTGTAATTTATCATAACATGCCCGTTACAATAGCTACCACAGTGATGAGTACAATGACATGCTTCTGAAGCCTGCCATGGTTTCAGCTGGGACAGAGTTGACTTTCTTGCTAGCTGCTGGTGTGGTGCTGTATTTGGGACTTGGGGTGAGAATGATGTTGATAATGCACTAATGGTTTTTGGCTGCTGATAAGCAGACAAGGCCACTTCTGTTCCTCATATCACCCTGCCAGTGAGTAGGCTGGGGGCACATAAAAAGTTGGGAGGAGACATGGCCAGGACAGCTGACCCCAACTGACCAGAGGGATGTTCCATGACATATGACGCCATGCTCAGTATGTATAGGTGGGGGAAGAAGAAGGAAAGAAGGGACCTTCAAAGTTAGGTCATTGTCTTCTCTAGTAACCATTACACGTGATGGAGCCTTGCTTTCACCGAGATGGCTGAACACCTGCCTGCCCACGGGAAGCAGTGGATGAACCCCTTGTTTTGGTTTGCTTGTGTGTACAGCTTTTGCTTTACCTATTAAATGTCTTTATCTCAACCCACGAGTTTTCTCACTGCTACTCTTCTCATTCTCTCCCACATCCCACCAGGGGCAGAGTGAGCGAGTGGCTGTGGTGGTGCTGATTGCCAGTGGGGGTTAAACCACGCCAAAGCCCCATGCTTTGTCCTCTACTGGGCATAGGATACAAACAAAGAAGACTTTGTTACATCATTTTTAAGCACAGAAAGATCTGCCGTTAAAATATCATTCTTTAAAAACGTACCACCATCAGGAGAAGGTTTAACGTGTAAATATTAGATTCCAATCCATACTGTTGTCCACAGGCAGGCAGAGCCAAACTGGCAGCACTGCACAGCCCCTCGGATCGATGAACTGCACATCTTTTCCAGCTACCCAGCTGGTGTGTCGACAGCTCCATTTAATAGTCTTGTCTAGTGATACAGCAAAGACCTCTCATGCCTATTTTTAAATGCACATTTTTAACATTCAATATAATGTTACTCTTTAACAAACTCTTTACTCCCTGCTTCTTTTATGAAGCTTCCCGTGGTCTTTGAAGGGATTGTTAACCAAAGAATGGATCACACTCTTTCTGCATGAGCAGATTCAGAAACACTCCATTAAACCTTTCAGTATTTAATATAAAGAGTAATCTCTCACCTCTGAGGAGATAAGCCAGTTGCTGAGTGATTAACTCTGGTGCCTCTTGAAGAATCTCTTTTACTACTAAAGAGGAAGAAGACGCTTGTGACTCCAGGCTGCCATCACATTGCTCATCTGGATTGATGACTTTGACAACAGCCGATTCCAAATTTTTATCCTCACTATCAAGCAAATTCAAGAATTAGATATATTTTTCTTTTAAGCTGTTTAGACAACGCAGTAAAACAGTGCAAAATACTTTTTAAAATTCTAGACTACAGCATGATTGTTATTGCTATTGGAAGTTTGCTATAAAGGCAAAGAAAGTCACAATGAAGTCCGAAAACTGTAATTTTTTTAATGAAGTGTTTCCCAGTGGTTTTATTGCTTGATACATCACTTAGTACTTATACTTAAAGGTTTACATTTCCGTTATAAAAATCTTTATAATTAATAATTTGAGAAAAATATTTCTACACATTGTGAAAATATCACTCTTTATTTAGGGGAGATTTTGAATTTTCTCCATTGCATATTTTGAAAACTTACAAAAGGTTATTTGGGTTTTTTTGCTCTTAGACACTTTAAGTTTCTGCTTCTAATAGCAATAACTAAGCAAAATTATATTTAATAATATAAAATACTAATCATAATTCTTCAGAAGGAAAA
The DNA here is from genome assembly GCA_004320125.1 of Scolopax mira. Taxonomy (NCBI): domain Eukaryota; kingdom Metazoa; phylum Chordata; class Aves; order Charadriiformes; family Scolopacidae; genus Scolopax; species Scolopax mira. Next base: position 168,058 of record BJBW01008185.1, read on the forward strand.
AACACAGACATGGGTAGTAATAAACAAAAGCAAATCTTATTGATAATTTTACTTTGAAAAAGAAATGATGTACTGATATGACTGCAGTTAAAGCACCAATACTTATAAGATTTACACATATGTCTCATTTCAGTTTTTCCCTATGTTTAGTCTTATCTACAAACACCTCAGAGTGGGATGGGGCCATAACAAAATTTATCTTAAATTAAATTCTAAAGAGAGTTGGAATTAAGCAGCATCCTTGATTCTGAGCAAGACAGGCAGACCATTATAAAGAGGCTCCCTATAGGCTTGTAAATATTCCCTCTTAAGGACAGGTATAGAGACTGGTCTTCCACAGAGCAACTCTGAGCCTCTGGCGCTGAGAACATTTGGAGATAAATGCTGTAGTTCGCAAGGACTGAATAATCTAGCAGCCATTTTAACAGCAGACATGTAAGTGTGCTGGCCATCTCCAAATCAATGTAAGAGTCTTAATGCTAAATGTAAGAGTCTTTTGCTAAAGAGCAAAAGCTAACCAAGCAGCATAAAAAGAATCTGATGTCTTATTTAGCAGTCACAGGAAGATTCCAGACTCTTTAAACTAAATTAAAATATCTAATCTAACAAGTGTGAAAATACGTCTTAAAAAATATGTCGTTAAAAGCAACAGAAAGATGACTATTTAGTTTGTTACATTTAATGGACATAATGGGAGACGAAATATATTTTACCTTCTTTTCTTCTTTGTCTGTGTTAATATAGCAACACCAATATTAATGCAGAAAAAATGTAAAATATAATTTTTGTAACAGCTCAAACACGCATAAGCTATCTCGTTGTACATACAATGCAATACCTTGTCAGCATGTTGCTGTTTACAAGTGTTAAAGACAATTTCCCTTCAGCATTCAGCTGGTGCAAATTGATTTCATCTCGGAAGATATGGAATGACTCCGGGATATTCAGCTCCTCCAATATAAATCTTGTCTCTGTGAGGTAGCTAAAATCTCTTCTTGGTATGTTCAGCACGGGTAAGCAAAGAACATCAGGAGGACTGACCTGTGACATAGGGGTGCATTTGTCAGATTGGTATAAAATATGGTTTTTATTAGGAAGATGTTTTAATAGAGTGAGCAATTAGAAATAGTCAGAATTTTCAGTTTGGTTTTTTTTTACCCTTTTATTAAATATTTTAAAAAACATCTTTTGCTTTTTTAATAGTTGTTCTGTTTCTGTTTGCCTCCTACAGCATCACTGGGAAACTAGGAAGAACAGAGAAAGAATGATGTACAGGGGTGATTTTTTTTTTACTGTTATTGAATAATAATACCCACTCATTAATTTTTGTCTAAGAAGAAATGCAGATTGTTTCAGTCTAAAAACCTTACCTCTTATTATACCAAAATTGTTGTTCAGAGTAATGTTTTGGGAGTATGTTTCAATTGACTTAACAATAAGATATCTGTAACATCTGGATAAGCTGGAACAAATGAGTTAAGATGACTCAGGCCATTTTTCCATTACCTTGTCTAGAAAGTAGGCATAGGCCAAAGTAGAAATGAGCGAATCCAAATCACAGGATTTATTCCCAAGAACAACATGGACTTTCTCCAGGCGTTTACTCCTGTTCTGTAACACATTAGAAGACAATCTGCAATGAGTGACAATGGTGAGAAAAACCAGAGCCCCATCACCCAGACACTTCAAAAGACAAGTTAAATATCAGGCATTGCCTTCAGTTACAGTACTTTTCACCCCTGGCTGAAGGAACACATTTATTGCGGAACCAGCCAATTCCTTGGCTTCACAGCTCCCAAGAAACCTAGAAATCTAGGTTTCAGAAGATACCCCAGTGTAAAACCCAAACGAGTTCTAAGCTGACAGCCTTTAGCAGCAAAGTAACAGATAAGCAGCTTCATTATACACAGAAAAAGCTTTTGAAAACACCTCACAAATGCAACAACATGAAAAGCAGTGCCAAGGAGCGTGGAAGTGCACACAGCAAACTATATATAGCACGTGTAATTTTGATTTTCCCTTTTTTCTTCTTTCGGCTGAAATCAGTAACTACACAAAGTAAGTGGCTTTCACTCTGAACCCTTCAGAAGCTGAACCCACCTGGTAAAGCACTGAGAGCTTTGAGTTTTTCTCACTTGCAAAGGGAACTGAGTCTGCTCTGCATTTAATAAAATTAGAAGCCTTTCAGACACGAGGAAAAGAAAAGACAGACCAACTGTGTGAAAGCAAAATATTGTAGGGAAGTGTCTGCCTTCTTCATAAATTTGTGCACACACAAAATGTAAGGTGACGGTTTCCTCTTGTGCACAATTCATGTCAAGCACGGAAACATTCCATAATAAACTATGCTTCTTAATTTGAGAATGATCTCTGACTGATGCTAAGTAGATGTTACAGAACTAAATATATGCAATTAAACATTTTTGTTGTTGTATACAGGCTGATGTGCTTTATGTTATTTTGAATTAGGACTCTGGATACAAAATAACGTTTTACTCTTTCAAGAGAAGTATATATTTAGTACTATCCTCAATAATTATGGTTGTGATTTTTATAAACCAACCTTTTTCCTCTGTGTCTAATCTCACCTCTACCTGGATATAAGGAAGAAAGTTAGTTCTCTTTCCCTTATGGAAAGGGATCAGCCATCAAAATACCTTTAGGTGGTAAAACCAGGAGATCTGTTCTCCATTCCCTATGTACTGGGGAAGACAGACAGCTTCCTGAAAAGTACAGTCTGGAACAGATTTAAGCTGTGGGCCTTCACCAACAATAAACTGTCTTAATTTTCCTCTTTCCAATATATTTTTCGTCACATTTTTATTCAGTTACATACATTTCTGGTCAATCTGCCATCCTGAAGAATGAAAATAAAGTTCATGAGCTGATCTTCTTTCAGTATTACTCAGTGTATAGTAGTCTTTGTCTTTAGTTACATCATAGCTGCAGAGCAAATCACTCAACCCTGGAGAGCAAGGAAGCTGAATGAACTAATAAATTGATTACTAAATCTACAAAGTCACCCACCTCTAGGGATCCAGTGCAAACAGCAATACAAAAAATTTCAAGCCATTTGATGCTGTTCTGCATCTACATATTCTGTACCTATAAAACAATTTGCTTCCTGTTGCTCATATTCTACAAAAATCTATTCTATATAGACCGAGCAAGAATCCTCAGAAGTTATGAGATTTAGTGATGAATGTCAGACCTGTTCATGTCATCATGTACATGAGTGTTTTCTTTCAAAACATTAAGGCATTTTTGTGTTGTCTTTATAATTTCAGAATTTAGAATCTAAAGCCTACACTTGACTTATGAAGAAATTAGAAAAGCGTGGCTGTAAAGAGCAGAATACAAAGAGAACATAGTGGAGCAAGAAAGCTCTGGAGACCATCTCTTCATAATCCAAACAGGCCAGCTAGCCATCTGAGGACTGATTTTTTTTTTTAACTCCATCATGCCAGACTTTCATTAATGCATATGAATCGAACAGACCACAGAAAGACAGGCCATCTCCTCCCTGGACTTGACTCAAGAATTTCACAAGAACTCTGATATTGAGGAGCTTATTAAACTGAGTTTTTAATATGACAGTAAGCAAACTATCATGGAGAGGGTGTACTTCTTGGTCAGGCCATAAACATACTATCCACCCAAACAAATGCTGGTTTCTTCCACAGTATTTCTGCCTAAGACAAACATGCAATCAAGGTAACCTACTAGCTACTGCCAACTCTTGCCCAAAGGAAAGAGAATGAAAAGGAAATTTCTGAAGGTGTTCAGGGGTTTCTGTTGCACACTGACAAGAAAAGTGATAGCTCACATCTTGTTTCACCAGTCTGAAGAATTTTCTTCGTTAGAAAAAAAAGTGCAAAAACTTTCCAATACCAAATCATGTATTACCAAACTAATTATTATTAATAAAATTAATTTTATTAATAAAGTTGTAGACTGTGTCTGGACAGTTAATTCTTCCTGTAGTTCTGGAAACTCATAAAGGGAGCAAAACATAACAAAAGCAACCTAAAATGTCACTCCTAATTGTTACTAGAAAGCACAAGAAGATATTTGCTATTGTTTTCCTAATTGAAATCCTCCATTTTTGGAACAAATATTCTTATCCGCATAAGTAATGTATTCTCCCAAAGACACATTAAATTCAATGATCCTTATGGGTTCCTTCCAACTCAACATATTCAATTTTTCTGTGATATATATCTAGGAAACAGCATAAACCTGACATAGATAGAATTGAGGACAACCTGCAGCAGCCATAGCTGGAAGTCCCTCTCTAGAGTTTACATTCATGCAGTACGTGCTGTCCCATTAGAGGCAAAGCTCACAGGAAGGTTAGAACCATTGGTCTAAGCAGCAGCTGCCCTAAGCGCATGATGCAACTCCAAACCATAGATCAGGAGCTATGGTCTGAGAGCTACCACATGCAGAACTGACCAGCCCCAGACATCTTACAGGGAAGCACATGAACAGGTACAGGCTAACCCTAACACAGCTCAGTATGTTAATACTGAATTATTTACCTTCCCATTCCCCAGTGACAACCACTCATATAATTCAGTGATGCATAAAGATGGCACTTGCATAACCTGTTCACATGGATAACATTTTCTACTCCAAGCGTCTTTACTGTTTGAACTGGGCATTTATCTGATGCCAGAATCACAGACGATGTATTTATATTTTAATAGATTATTCAAGACAGCAGTATATCATCTCCCCCATTCTATTGTTAACACAGGAAATACTTTATCAAAATCTTAGCAACGACCACAGTGTTACACTAGCAAGAGCAGGTTAACTTCCACATTGTCCTGGGCTGGACAGGCAATTTGGGATCTGCACATGTGGGAAAAGATCAACTCTGCCAGACTGCAGTGATAAAAAGTGGAATGCTGCTGCAAACATTCATCTTAGCACACAGGGGTGCCGTCTATCAATTCTATCACAAGACTAGGAAAGCAACATTTTTAACCCTCAGTCTTAGAATTTGAAGTCAGTACTTTCAGTATAACATCGCCTCTGCAGATAATGATTACTGACACAAAGACATCACCATCCATGGATAAAAATCATGAGATACTCCTTCAGGAACAAACAGATCTTCTATTCTATATAGACTAGAAGACCACTGGAACAACCGCAATGTTGTTTACTACAACTTTTAAAGCAACCAAAAGCTAGCAAAAAGATAGATCTGAAGTAATGTGAGGAAAAATAATTAAATAAATTGTTACAAAAACATTTTCATATTGATTAAAATGTAATATTAGGATCAATGGAACACTCAAAACAACCTTTGTTTTCATCTTCCAGGGCTTAAATCCAAACTTATCTATAATAATATAAACACAGCACTGCACAAAACAAATGTTCCCTGTGACATGCTGCCTTTTTCATGTATTTGGAACAAAAAGTATGCTATCCCTACTAGTACTTATTAATAACAATCTTCAAAAAAGTATAGTCTCCATAAAAGCAAGTCTCCTGAAGTACACCTTCCCAGGGCCATCCAAGCTTACTGTTTATCTTCCAGGCCTGAGACTGCTTCTTCTTCCATCACCTCAGATACCACTAGTATTACTAGCCCACTGCTTACTAATCAGCCAGCTAGGACAAAAGCAGGCACATGGATGTGAAGCTTGTTATTCCAGAATTTTCCAAGGAAAGGCCTCAGCAGCAGAGAAGCTCACAAAGCTTTAAATCCACAAAGTCTGTGAGACTCAGATGCAATAAGACTAAAATGTAATTAACTCTTGCAGCTACCACAGCGAAACTTGAGAGCAACCATGAACTCTCAATATCTCTAAGAATTAAAAAGTTTAAGAGGTTGATGATGAGACTGGAACTCAGAAATCAAACTACATTAGAGACTGTTCTTTCTTAGTGCTGATGGGTTGTTTATCTAGATTAAAGGTAAATTGTAAAATGCATGAACGTTGGATGCCTGAATAAAATGAGTTAAAGAAATGATGTGTCATTCTCAGATGGCATCAGTCAGGATAACTCAATTTAGTTCAGATCTACATCGATGGACATCCATTTATCATGCTCAACAAATAGATTTGTACACATTAAGCTACTTCTGCAGTTTAGTAACAGACCTCTTCTGATACTCTGATACAGAGAAGTAACTCTCATATCTGCCCAGTTTTGTTATCTTTAGTCACATAAATGCATTAGTATGGCAACTTTTATTTTTATGCTAGTGTAGTCAAAAAACCTTTTCCAGGTTTTTAAACGCATCAAACCTAGCTGATTCATTCAAATGTGTTGCATATATTGATAATCAGATTTGCAAAAACTTTGGCTAGGACACACAACTACAATATCCTACCCAAAAATCACATTGTCTCTTCTTTTTTTCTTCTGTTAATATATAAACTGAAATGATATTCCAAGATAAGAAAAACTGAAGACTTTTTCTATTATAAAGAGACTCCTATAAAACTCTTGCTGTCTCAAGGCAAAAAATTTAGTTATTTTTCCTCTCCTTCACACACACACGCACATAGCCTTGCCTTCTGAGCCACTACTTTCTTTTTGCCTCAAATCTCACTGGATTTTCTGTCCTTTAACTGCAATGAAATCACTGCATTTTTCTGCATGGGATGAGATCGTACTTGTCAAGGATAGCAATTCTTTGACGGAAGGAGCTATATGGCCCAACAGAAGCATATTAATAAAGGAGAAGCTGCAGAGTCACAGAACAGCACGGTGTCAGATACAATGCTGAAAGCTTTTCCAACCCAGCAGCTGAAGCACTAATAAGGGAGCACAGCTCCACAGACAAACTTAGCTTTCCTGGAGATGCATAGGGAAAAAGCCTAACTACCTGGACAGAGGACAAGACAGTAATAAATATTGCAACCGAGATTTTAAGTTACTTAAGGATTTTTTTGTACCTACTCAGTGGCTTTGGAAATGTACCTCCAACTCAGAGGTACAATTTATTGACTAGTCATTTTGGAGTACATCCTGCATTTGCCTTATAGTATCAGGCAGCATTATACTTCCGTGGGCCCAAGGGCTTTTAAATTGATTATCCTTCCTTCATTGTCAAAGAAATGGCTTTAAGCCAAGGCAAACCTAATTTAATATTTTATGCAAAGTTCAAGTTAGTTTAATATTTCATAAGCCTTTTCACAAGAAAGCTTTATACTGGCCTGAAAAAAAAAAAAAAGATGGTCTTTTCTCCTGATAAATTTGATTTCTCTTATTTTTGAGGACAGACAAAAAACTATTCTATTTCTCTGCCCCTGCAGTTTCACATTTATCATGTACAGTATATAATATACATTGTAGTTTACTGTAATAGTTGTAAAACACATGGTTTTATAGCGAATTCTTCCCTAAAGAACATAATTTAGTACAAAAAAATTTCAAGCATGCCATATTTTAATCATTACCTGTTGGATCTATGTCGTATACAATATTGCTTTACATATGGATCTTAAAAAAAACCAAACCTGTTACAGCAAACATCAATCTCACTGGCAGAATAAAACAGAATAAAATGAAGGACAATTTTCTACATCCACACCTTCTGCTTTTGTATGGTAGGCACACTTACAAAAAAAAAAAAAAAGGAAAGGTCACAAAAATTCAATGCCACCCTCAGAAATGTTTGGCTAGGCATAAAATACCACATGATATTTTGTGTTAAATGAGATCTGGTGGCAAAAGACTATAACTATGCTATAACAAAGACTACGAAAAGGTCTTCACACCTTAATTGTCATGCATACAAAACCTACCTGGGGCCTAACTGATACACATTTTACCTGGTCTTACCTGCACTCCCTTCTCTGATGGTGACTGCACTTCCAAAAGGAGATTGAACCTAGCCTTGTTGAACAAGCATTATTGGGTTTCTGAAACTAATTCTTCAAAAGCCATATTTAACAGTCAAGAGCTTGGTAAAGAGAATTTTATTTAAAAATGCCATTTCCCAAAACACACTTTCTATAGAAGTATGTTGATCCTTCAAAATTAGTAATGGAAAAGAAACAGTTTGATTATCTGGCATTTCAGCCAGACAATGAAGTCCCTAGACTGTTCCTGGAATTTCCACAACACAGGAGCTCTTTTTTCCAGTCATTTCTAATCAAGAATTGGCACGGTCAGCTATTGCTGCTGAGAATTCAGTTCAATATTTCTGCATTACCAAAAGGCTCCAATTTGGCCTTCTGCAAAAAGACAAACTTCACACTATTCAAAAAAGAATTCTTACCACATGCAAACATCTTTTCATTTTTAATTAATTTTACAGAATATAACTGCATGCAAGACTGCTCTGTCTGTTCTTGAAATACCTTCTAACTTGTCACATGCATTTATTCACATTGCAAAAAGTAAAAATAATCATTTCCACATGAGATTTTCATTTGAAAAACAGTAACTGCAGTAATAAAATAATTATTTAAATACCAAAAGAAGCAGAATTAAAAACATTGATCAAAATCTTGTCTCATTTTAAAATTAGATTTTTTTCCTCCAATTGGTTTGACATTGATTTCCCACCACAGCTTTACATGTTCATGCCCTCTTGCTTCTCCAAATTTTTGCCTTTAGGGACAACTTTTGAGATGCCACTTCTACTGGATTATGGGGTGTAAGTACACAGCATACCACATAGTATCTGCTTTTTAAAATGAGTCATACAAAGGGTACACATACATGTCCACATTCCACATTTTGGAAGCATGACTTTGGCATCAGATGTTTTTATCCCAATTTTGCTGTTACATCAAGATAAAACTTCCATTAAGTTGGACAGATATTAAATATTATTTCTCTTAGGGAATTAAAGAACTCAAAGTTTTTATGAAACAAGATTAACAAAGTGAGGGGGGGGGAAACTTGTTTAAATGACCTTAGCCTTGGTAAAGATATCACATTGCTTTTTCTGCTGAGACAAAACAGGACATACTCTTGTATGGATGAAAAAGGAAACTGTTCTCAGAAGAATGATTATTTCAGCTTGAATCAGCAGTCCTTCAACAGCCTGTCAATAGGATTCTCTATCATAGAAGTTACTGAAGTAAAAATCAAAGTTCTCCTCTTCCTTTTATGCTGCATTAACTCATTTGTTGTACAAATTAATGGGTTCTACACAGAATTAGTGCTCTCACCTAATAACTGAGTACCAGCAGTACAGAATATATCAATTTAGCTCTGCAAAAGAAAAAGGTATATCCCTATCCCAGTTTATCTTTAGTGTCTAAAGGCAGTCACTGCATATCTTTGAATTTTCAGCTCGTTACACAACTCCTCTTCCTTCTCCTTCTACACTTGTCACTTAACATGCAAAGGTGAGACTGGGGGGCCTGTCAGGACTTGATAGTATTTTTCTCCTTTAGGAATTGTTTGGCTTACTACAGGATCAAGGTGTCACCCGAGATATTAAAAACAAATGAGTTAGAAGTAGGGAGCATGTTTTCCTGAGAAGCAGAGGGCCCCTGTCATATTAATTATTATAAATTCTGTGGTATATCAGGAAGTGACCGGTATCATTAATCCCCTACATCATACACTGCAGAAGTCAAATGAATTACAAAGAACTAAGAGAAAGTGTACTGGAGGGAAAAAAAAAGAAAAGGTGATATTTTTGGTGGAGGTAAGGGAATCCACCTCAAATAATGCAGTTCATTTACATACCTCTCTCATGGACTTAATATCTGAACTTCAGAGTGTTTAAGAACCTCAGCTTCTTCTGTAAAATGGTGGAAACAACTTTGCAACTGAAAATAATTTTACCAAGAGATAGGAGGCGCTTGAACACTGTGCAGTGCAGGAGCCTTTGGAGTTAAGCTTCATGTTCCTCAAGTCAGTGTAGCCCTTAGGAGCTACGCTCCAGTTGAACAGGAGACCAAAACCTGAAGTGAGCTAATTGCCCAGTAGAAATACCATTAGTGATCTCATAAAGAGACCAAATTATCTGTGTTTATATGAAGAATACATAAGCAGGTTTTACTCTGTTCTTTTCTTCCTTTTTTTTTTTTTAAATTGTATCATGCAATCTCAGTGTTTCTTCTAAATTTTTACCGGGGTGCTGTAGCTAATATTTGTGACTATACCACACTCAAATACAAACATTATGCATAGCTACATTTTCACATTTTCATTTTGTTTCAGACCTTCTGTGTAAACTTCTGTCTCCTTTTCATCATGAACTATATTTTAAGGGAATCAAGTAAAAAAAATAGTCCATGCTAACAATAAAATCATAGGCACTACCTTCCCATCAATGACTTATCCCTAAATATATTTATTGCATGCATTCAATTGAGAGAAAAATCATAGCTAGATGAGATGATCAGAAGAACAAAGGCACTTTTAATTTTGCTCTTCTTATTCAACAGGTTTTTATCATACTAGAATTCCGAAACGTTTTGTGCTTTTTCCCCCCTTCTCTGGTAAGATTGCCTCAGAAAAGATGCAAGGTTTTTTGCCTGCTCTTTTTTTTTTTTTTTTTAACGTTAGTATTATTTTAGTCACTATTTCCTTTTACATACTGAAAATCAGAAGCCAATTAATAAATACCCCTTTGATGTCCGTTACGCCTGCTGCAAAAACCATTCCTCAAAAGAATGTTCCCAAAACCCATTTCTTATTATTGGCAGCTTCTTTTTCTGTGAGGCAACGCTATTATTGCAGCATGTTTAAGTCCAAGTGCCCTTGTGAGAGATAGATGTTGGGTTGATTTGCTGCAGAGGCTGAGCACAGATTAAAAATTACCTCACAACACTGTGCTTGTTAGTGAAATGACCGTGCGCCAAGACGTCAATGCTCAGAACGAAGCTTGCTTTTATAAAAACAATCTATTTTTTTATTTGTGATGTGAGAACTGAAACATCTCTATTAAGAGAAGGTACTGCCTTTTTGTTCACACAGCAATTGGTTGCATCTATACTGTTCAGATCCCTGAATTGCCCTCACCATAATACTAATATCAGAGCCACATACATATTGCATCTAAGCAAGAGAAAATGCATAATCACATTCTTGTATTACTTGTAACATTCATGGGCATGTCTGTTAACTTAGAACTTGCGCTGCTTTAATGTCTAATACTCTTTTTTACATGGATGACATTAAACCAGTAGAAATTTGGAAGTAATTTATTCATAAATTAAGCTGGGTTTAGGCTAGGGAGAGAAAGGATGTAGTTCTTTTTGAATCCATATGCAAAGGATGTAATCCATACATCAAAAATCCACACATGGAGTGATCCTCTTTCTCTGATCATTTGGGCTGTGTCTGAGTTTCATGAGTTGCTCATGAAATCCAAAGAGGTCATTAATACAATGACCCACTGAGCCCTTCTTGGAGCCATCTGAAACTCCCTTGGTCAATTCATCTCTGCAAGAAATCCAATTCAGCTGTTCTCCACCTTGATGCACCTTCCCATACAGCACAATCAAAAAGGCATAACCCTGCACATACATCAATATTGTTGAAAATAGACCTTCACACATGCTGAGATGACTGGGATCTTCCCAGTCGATCACATTCACTTGTCCATCTTCTGTGAGAGCAGAAGTGGTGTAAAAACATAGCACTGATCCTGCATTCCATTTTGTCACCTATGATCAGTGCATTTCTTCAGAAGTCAACAATATTTGACTCATCGTGTGTTTTGCCTTTTCTGCATTCCACATTCCTACCTACATTCCTCTCCTTGTGATGGCAGGAAGCCTCCATAGACCTGACCAAATTGCCATCAGGTGACAAAGTATGTTTCAGCATAAACATTATCCAAAACCTTTTCTGAACCAGCCTTTCCCATCCATCCTTTACACATTAAGGAGGCATTCAAATGTATTTCCTTGATACCATTTGGCTCACTGCAGATTTTTGCTGTGTTTTGAGTACACTATTGACTGCATTAAATAACCTCATAATCACATTTAAAGGCTTAGTGATCTAGTGCCACCAATGTACTAAAATATATGATAACAAATGCAGTCAGCATTTTCCATACCATATGCTTGTAAATGTTATTCTGCAGGGAACCAATTAAAACTAAGGAAAATTTGGAACACAGACATATGGAACAAAACAAAGCAACTTATCTTGTCACCATGGTGCTTGCTCAGTACATCGATTAGGGAATGGTGATATTATAGGACAAACAAATGCCACTTTAATTAAAGTGTGCTGAAAGGCAATATACAGTAGCAATCTAAAACATTCATTTTTGCTGTGCTGATGTTAGTTTTCCTTCTAATGAGATAGAACAGGTAAAACACACTCTTGTAAAAACAAAAAATCCACAAATATTACTATTTGAAGAAAGGTAACAGTAGTCCTAATGTACTGGAGAATTTCCTCTTTCAACATTCAATGAGAAAAGAGTAGAAACCTGAAATGGAGTGTTTTAATTTCAGGGAAAAATACTGCCAATGATATAAGGTTTTTCAGGAAAAAATAAGCTTGATTAGGGACCTATTTCTTAAATGTCCTTCTGTGAAAACATAGTGCATCAAGGAAAAACACGAAATCTAATCCCTGTGTTTGTCCAGTGCAACTGACAATGAAAAAACAGTAAAAGACCTAGAAGAAGTAACAATCACTTTGAAAAATATCTTCCAGAGGAAGTAAATAGTTATCAGGAGGTGGAATCATGATTACTTTCTATCCCTGGGGCAAGCTGTGAAAGATCTATCGGAGGGAATATGCTCAGATCTACATTTCCCATTCTTTCTTGCACTTCAGAGCTCAGCACTACAACAGTTAAACCCTACAGTGCTCTTTCCCACCCATCTACCCAGAAAAGTAAGAACCTAGGTGTTATAGGTTCTGAGTAAAGCTCCTGCTTTATTACTCTTGTATGGTGCCAATAACAGTTTGAGTTCACATACAGATGATGATACGACAAACAATATCTATTATGACGATTTTTATTGCCCCTCTGAACCACAGCTCTATTTCACAATCCTTTGTCTTGACATAGAACATGTGGGTACCTGAGCCATGTTTCAAATGTAATGCCCTAGGACAATTGGTATAGAAAACAACAACAACAACAAAAAACACACACACAAAAAAAAAACCAACATAAAAAAAGGAACAAATTACATTAATTCTGCTCGTCATTACAGTGATGTTTCAGCGCAACCAAGATGTGTCAGAAACCACAATACAATAAACGCATCCTTCTCACATAGAGCTATAGCCAGATTGTCACTATAGCTACAAAAAAAACCCCCACCTTGAACAAAGGTGAGAGTTTCTGTAACAGTAAATACTCTATTGAGTGCACAGACAGATCTTATCTGGCACAGTCGTCCAATTTCATCTCATAAAAGATATGTCATATAGAGAAGAATCATAGAAATAGAGAGTACATAGTATTAAAGATTATCTTTATGATGAACGTATCAATTATTGTGTTAGAAGTATAGAAGATAATAGAAAAAACCATTTAAGGTGTAATTACAAAGTAGATGAAAGCACTGTTTATATTGTAAAGCTATAAAACAATTTCTTTAAAGATATGTTATGCCATTCATTTCTGTTAAAAAATTCAGGAAGCATTAGCACAATATAAGGATAAGGAATGCACTTAGAAGAGATTTTTTGTTGTTGCTGTTTTGTTTCAATTTCATCCATTTTGACTGAGGTTTTCTGTGTGTTTTATTTCAAATTTTATTAAACAGGAGGAAACAGTAGATATAAACTGACAAATTAACATATGAAGAGACAACAACAATTGATTAAATAAGACATCCTTTTCAACCATAGTTTTGCTGAATCCTCATCACCCCTGGCAAATCTTCTGCCCTAGCCATTTCAAAGGACAAAAATATTTTAGAAAAAAATTATGGTAACAACAAAGAAAATAAATTACATTCATATTTCAACTTTACCTTTCAATTGACAGATCAACAATATCTTCTAGCTTTACATTTAACACACTGTGATGTACTTTTAAAAACACTGATAACTGCATCCTCCCCTATATGAGGGAAAATTTCTTGATTTTCCTCAACAGTCAAGCTCTTAGTTTTTAAATTGAAGAGCACACTGTTAGGAAAAGCAGCATCCATTGACTTCTGTGTCTGCTAAAAACAAAGGGTCCAAAGGTAAGGAGAGACACGTAAGCCAGCAAAGACCAGTCTGCTTCCTCTCAGGCTAATACCTCACTTTGACTGAATCACGAAGCTCTGAACTTGCTTAAAGTGATTCTGAAGGTAAAAAAAAATCCATGAGCACAACATGCCTCCTAGGTGACCTCTTGTTCCAAGAGAAGTCCTTAAATCTCTCGGCATGGTGGGGGGGGAAACCCCCAAACCAACCAACAACCAAAAAGCCCCAAACCAACATACATAAAAGGGACCTATGTGAGCCAAAATGCCTGATGCACAAGGCTGATCACAGCAGCCAGACACATGCTTTTCTACCAGTGAAGTCTGAGAATACTGGCAGGACATTTAGAATTTGCTTGTAATTTAACCAGCGACTAGCATCACAACACGCTCCATCACAATGACGTTAAGTATGTGCAGTTAGACAATTTCTGTGTTTCCAGCTGTGGGAATGCTGCAACACAAGAGCTAGAATTTCACTGTATTTGCAAGGTGTTCAAGATGTTAAAAAAAGGGATTCATCACCCTTGGAGACACTGACAAGCATCCAAATAAACACTTGTCAGAACAGGAACAGAGATAACATTACAAACAGGGGACGATTTCATGGCTTTTGGTGTAAGGTCACTCTCCGTTCTCAATCTGACATTTCTTTAGCTTATTATTTCTGGTTAGCTAATTGCATAAGTCTCAGCACATCAGAGAACAATTACACAGCATTTTATGTAATATAAGCATTTTGCACTGAAAGAACAAGAGGAATAACGTGTAGCTTTCTTTCCCTTAAATGGGAAGCATGTGCTGGCCTTGTATTGCTCCTGAAAGGGTATTTGTTCAGCATTAATGAAATTAGGAAAGTCTGTTAGAAATAAATATGGCGTAATTCTTTCCTTTCTTTTACCAGCTAAATAGAACAATTCTTTTTTTTTTCTCAGGATCGGTCCTGAGGATAAGGTATAATGGTGACTTATTTATAAGCAGTCATATCTGAACATCTAATCTCTGTCTCTAGATGGAGTTTATATGTACAAATACCAACATATACCTGCCACTTCTGAATAAAAAAGCACATCAGGTCTTAAAAGAAAGTACTGACTTAAAAAAGAGATTTGCAATTATTCCAACAGATTATCAAGCTGTTTAAATTTATGCAAGAACCCGCAGAGGCTTTGTGATCCGAGTCACCTATTACAGGCACAGCTATATATGAGAAGAAAAACTTGGGAATTAAGCCTACTTATAAAAATAGACTGTTATCAGAGGATATACATGTCAGTTTGCTTAAGTCACATGAATATTGCATTTCTGTGATTTTAAAACCAGCCATAGAAATACATTATATTTCCACCAATTTGGAAAAACAGGATAGTAATAATTATGGAAGTGTCACAATTATCACCAAATAGAAAGTTTCATTTGTATTTAAACTTATTATTTAAAAGCAGTATATAAAATATATCGACAGCAACACATATACATGTTTTAACAAGACCATGACAGAAAATATCTGTTTTGTTATGAAGGGGAGGTATATTGTGAAGCATTTGGCCTGTGCAACATGCTTCAGGTAACATTAGCAAGAAAATCTGCAGTTTTTTTACTCTGATGGCATTTAGTCTGTGAAATCAATTAATGTGATACTAAATTAAAGTTGGGCTTAACAGTAAGAGGAAACTCAAAATGCCATTTTAACATGCACAACACGGGGAAAGTTTGCAATACAGTTAAATTAAATCTACACTTAACTGCTCCTCATGAATGGAATTCTCTTTTCAGAAACACTTCAGTACAATAAACATTCAGAGAATATGTTAGGAAATATTTAAATGACAAAATCTTTTAATATATAACTCCTCAGCAAAAATTACAATCAGATTTGGAAGCCTGAATACTTCACAAATAGCAGGACAGAAAGACAGGTATCATCCCTGCCTAAGCACTTCCTTCATCTGTCATGGTTAAATGATAACAATAGCAAGACAGTCAGTACTCAAAAAATGAACTACCAGAGACTTGGCAAAAACATTCAGAAAGGAAAAAAAGAAAAATAGGCAAGATATTTCAGAAATTCTGTACAAAGCAAACATACCTGTGGTTATCATTCCCAGATACGAAATATTATTGTTCCCAGATACGAAAGTGCCTTTTTTAATATTATGTAAGTGCATCTGATTCTCCAAATACCACAGACCTGACATTAATACCAATAAAGCTTAAACTGAACCGCAAATTAAAGTTGCAGGAAGAGCATGAAGCCCAGCAGCTTTCAGGAACAGCATTAGTATTTTTCTCCCGTTTCCTCCAAAGTACCTTTGGTCTTGCCACAAATTGCTGAGTTGTGCTAGTGCAACTTACTTGGTTTCTTATTATTAATCTCAGTAAAGATACTATGCCCTTTCTTTAAACTTTACTGTATAAATTGTAATCTAGCCAAGCTCCCACCTCCAAATTACTGAAACTTTTGACTTTTCACTCCTATGTGTCTTTCACTATTTCAAAATACTCCAACATTTTATGGCTTTGAGGATTTACGTGTTTCTATGAAGAAAAAAATGTAAATTTATGTCTGTGATGGGATGCAGTCACAGTAACCTTTATGGAGCACAGTTTTATTTTACCATCAAAAAGCAAGATTCTTAAAATACAGATGCAAAAATGCCCACAGGTATGAACTTTGGACACTTTTCATGTCTGGCGTTGGTGTGTGCACATACATATTCATGTAGGCACTATGGGTACATTCAGTAGGACAGAGTACGCGCATATCCTCCTATTTCACAGAATCACAGAATCTTCTAGGTTGAAAGGGACCTTAAAGATCATCT
>BJBW01008186.1:0-37774 GCA_004320125.1 Scolopax mira
TGGATCAGTGTGCATTGGTGGTGTTTTGGGTGTGGTGTGGGGTTTGTGTGTGGGGTTTTTGGTTCATTTGTGTGGGTTTTTCTTTTTTTTTTTTTTTGTTTTGTGGTTATTTTTTCACTGGTTGGACTAGATGATCTTGAAAGGTCTCTTCCAAGCCAGGTGATTCTGTGATTCTGAAGTGGGCATTTGAGGAAGGTGTGCCTGTACCCGGCGCTTTGCCTGCTCCAGAAGAGATGGAGAGAGGCCTGCCAAGCACTCGTTCCAACTAGAGGAAGCTTTTTGGAGCTCATTGATCCCCGGCTGAAGTTGAAAAGAGAGCTTTTAGTGGGTGCATCAGTGGGTGCTCTCCCAACACTAGCCTGAGATGGGCTCACAGCTCAGTAACACCAGCTGCTGGATTCCCATCTCTGAAGCTGGGTGTTTGTTGGGGTCCTTCCATGCAAAACTAGTGTTCCCAAAGGGTTAGAAATGGTAGCTCTTGTAAATAAATTTGATAGAAGTAGGGAAAACTTTGACTCTACTCACAAAATAATTTTTTTTTTAAGTTCTGTGGAATATTCCTATACCTTCACTTATATATGCAACCAAGCTACCTTTGTCTACTTCAAAGTGAATTTAATACTCTTACCTGGCAATAGGAAGCAGTAGTAGGGCAACACATGCATCCTTGACAAACACAGTGCTTGGGGGTTGGACAAAGGTTAATGGTTCCTGCCGATGGTCACGAGATAGGATGATCTTGAATACCAGCATTGTTACTTAGAAATAAAGCAAGTCCTTTTGCAAAATGGAGTAGACAGTTTCTTTCCTTTTACGCTGGTGTCCTGTGTCTCCTAGGACACTGTTCCTGAAAAAAAAAAAATAAAATGCCTGCTTTGTTTCTGGATCCTACTTCAAGCTTCTGCTTTAACCCTGGGATAGTTTATCTGTTCTACGAATAAATACCTTTGTGGATAGAATATGCTTACTATGCATAGAGCAACCTATCATTTCCTCTGGCTCTAAATGTGGTGGATAGACCATCACTGCACATTTTGTCCATATTTCTGCTTTTTCTAAATCTTCTACTTCTCGTTTATTCTAAAGAGTTTTAGCTCTAATGTTTATGTTCACACAAATTGTCACTTATATCAGAAGTGATGCTCTTCAAGATCTCTTTGGAAGCAGATGTGCTGTGACTGGAAAACGTTCTTTAATAATTAAGTATGATTAAAGCAACTGGAATCTGCTTGAGTTACTGAAGCAGCATTGAAGATTGTGGTGCTTTTTACGAAAATACAATTGCTTGGATTTTGCATTACAAATATATGCTAAATTGTGTCTGGAAATGTGAGCAAAGTTCTCTGCAAACTGTACAATGAGTAAAGTCTTTGTAATGCTAAAATTGGGGGAGCCATGCTTAAGATTATTCATTTATCATTAAATTAGATTTATTAATGATGAGAAGTACATTTCTTTCTCAGATTTTCCTCATTGACTTTCCTGGTTCTAAAACGCACCTTTAAAGATCTTATTACGAAGAAATAGTTTTATCTATTCACTCGCAAGACACTTACTACTGTGGTCTAGCAACCGGCCCAAAATGAACTGTTGCATCATGAAAGTAGTATTTTGTATTTTGGTTACAAAGATGGATCTCAGTATCTCCGCTGCTCCACGCTGTGGAACAGGCAGAAGACCTCTACTTCAGTAGAACCTCGTTCAGTTCCATCTTCTGTAGAAAAGTGCTGGACCCTGAAGCCAGTTTTGACAATAACATCCTGTTTTCTGATACTGCGTTTCCTCTAGGAGAAAGGAGGGAGGGATTGATGATCTTTAAAATTTGTCACAGAACCAATAGCTTTAGTGTTAAGTTTTATTAGGTTAAAAACGTGTCCTTCGTCTTTTTTAGGAGCAGCACAGAACGTTGTCACTTACAGATCTGACTTTGGTGTCACTCAGGCTGTAACAGTTTTATGCAGTTTTTACTTTTCAGAGACTTTTTCCTCTTCTGTATAGACTCTGTACCATTTCCTTCATTTCTACACTATTTGCCGTCAGTGTTTTCTTGTCACCTGCTTTTCTATTTATCCTCTCCTTTGTATATTCCCAAGCCATGTTTTTTTCTCATTGTAGGGTGTCAGCTCCCGCTTTTCTGTTTCCATGGATGATTTCTCCCTTTCAGATATCTTTCTCTGCCTCCCAAAAAATTAATTTCTCTCTCTTATTTATTTAATTTATTTAATTTATCTTTTCTCATGCTCCATCTACTCCTCACATGCATTGATAACGGCAGAAAAGTCTGATAATTTATGCCAAAGATGATATTAGGGGTCAGGATAACTTTATGGTTGAGTGCTAACCCATCTAGCCGGCGGCTATCGATACGGTAAAGGGTGGGTTCATGCTCGAGAATTTTCTCTAGATTTCTCTCATACACCAAATGTCTAAAATCATTAGTCAGCTGACATCTTCATTTAAGGTTCTTCAACTGCTGGCTGCTGGAAGGAGTGAGGAGCTTTCCTCTTCATTCCCCTTCTTAGTTCAAAACATCCTGACTTCTTTGGAGAACTTCTAAATAAGCGTAACAAATCTCAGAAAATACCATCCACTTTTAAGATCTTATGCATTGTTTTTTAATTGTGTTTTGCCCTTGCCTTGCTTCTCTGAAATGTTGCACATTAGCTTCCATGAATTACTGTCAGTTGTGGGACTGTTGTGTTTTGAAATGCAAGTATTTATCTTAGAAAGAGACAGAATTGACCTTTTCCAGCTATTCTGACAACCAAACATCAGCTCTTCTCTGTGGTAGGTAGCTGTGCCTTACTCTTCCCTGCAGCACTGGTTCCTCACTTTTGGGCAGACTTTGGTTTCGTGTTTTTGAGAAAGCGTGCAGTATTTTCACTGTGCTGATTCATGTAGATCACCCCAGGATTCACTGGGATCAGCACTCACCAAAGTACCCAGTGTAACTGGTACCAGTACTGGTTCAGAGTGGTGTTGTCAAACGATCTTCCTTTGCAGTTTGTAACGTAACTGAGGAGACCCCCCAGGATTAACCAAGAGCCACAGGAGATTAATGAGAGAAAATGGGGGGGAAAGGCAAGCCCAGCATCTTTTCTTACAATGTTTACTTTTCCAAAAGGATCTTGCCTTGATGTGCTGAAACCCAGTTCTGCTCCACGCTGGCAAACAGTGGTCAGACAGTAAAGATTGTCTGCCCTGGGCTGTAGGTGAAAACGAGCAAGGTGGAAATGCCTTCATCCAGTCTCCCTGCTACATCTTCTCCAGTCTGTCACTGGAGAATGTCTCAGACTGTCTTAGGTGGACGAGCTTGAGGCATCTTCAGCCCTTTATGCTTTGATTAGACAAAAAATGGGTATGGCTTGAACTTTTAAAAGAAAATCCATTCTCAGTTTTATTGATGGACTTTGATCAGTAGCTCTCCAGGTGCATCATAAATAGATGCTAGTATTTCAAAAATCTTTGCTAATTTGGCGTGGCCATCTTGACACAGGGTGGGTTTTTCTTAAAACATGTTGATTGCTGGCACCTTCTGACTTAAAAGGAATAAGAAAGGGAAAAAAGAGCATCAAACAATAAAACTCAACCCCGTAGGCAGAATGTTTCATTACAATAGTTGTGGGCTTTCTTTTTAATTATATGTGGTAAAAAACTTGCAGATGATATGCACTCTTTGGAGGAGGAGGTAAGAGAAGAAAAGCACATTGGCTTTTTATGGGGCTGCAGCCTTAGGAGATGCAAGACCTTCACTTAACAAAACTTACCTTCGTCCCCCTTCTCCCCTTTTCTTTACAGAAAATATCAGCGAGGAACCCAAGTACGCCTGAGGCTGCTGGATCTTGAACTCACCTCTAGATTCTTGGGTGCAACAACTGATACAACATTGCTGGAAGCCGACGCAGTGCTTTTAGGGCTTGTGGCAAGCAAGCAAACAAAGCAAAAGGAGTAAATTCCATGTAAATAAATGCACCTTGTGCTCTATAGCTCTATTTAATTATACAAATTAAATGTTTCCTCAGGAAATAAACAGAGGACAGAGTTTCTGTCCTCTTCCTTAGGTAAATAATGACATCAATAAAAGACAGTAAGCACATCCTGCCTGATTCTTGCTCCATTTTTATTCACTCATCTTTCTAGCTCTAGATTTAAATGTGAAAGGTTAGCAGAGATCCTGTAGGTAATATTAGTTGACTGTTTGCCTGTTCTTACATAGAAAATTCCAGAGTTTGTCTTTCCATCCCAAAGGGATGTTGATCTAAACACTGTACATCCAGGGAGGAACTCCACACTTGCTCTCGTGGTGCTCCTTCCCGTACAGTGTTTCATACGTAACGTATCAACGTCAAGGGTTGATGATTTTGAAACAATCAGAATGTTTACTGTAGATATTGGGTTTAATATCTGTTGTAATACATCATGCTTTTATCTCCATCTACCTGAGGAACTAGAGATTATTCTTTGCTTTAATTGGATCTGTCATTTACAATACACTTTAGTAAATTTTCTCTGGTTATTCATATAAATGAAAAGAAACTTTCAATGTTGTAGGCCAAGTGTAGATCTTAGATTTCTGTAAGTATATGTAAGGTATATATAATGGCTATTTGAATGCACAACCAAAGAATCATTCTATGGTGTTTCCATTATCTTTTTGGAGTATTTGCTATCAGAGATCTTGTCTTTTGATTTCTGATATATGACTTCTGCGCAGCCATTTGCAGTCTGCATCGTGCCATGCAGGTGTGCTGAGGGCAAGTGAAACTTGCCATTTATACCACTGAATTACAGAACAAATCCTGTCTAATCTTAAAATATTTTCCCAGATGTTCTCATAAAATGAGATTTGTAGAGGTGGTGTGCCGTGTTTGTCTGCAGTGATGGTCCAGTGACAATGGCTTTCTCTCTATAGGTACTAATTGAGCAAAACACACAGTGGCTCAAGCAGATATGACTTAAATTCACAGACACCTCATCTTTCTGCTGGACCAGGCCACGCGAGCAGTGATGGAGCCGCTGAAGGATAGTGTAGCTCCTTCTGCCTCTCATGACCAAGTAGGTTGGTGTTTCTGTCATGTGAGGGAAGAGGAGACAAGGGGTCTCTAAACAAGCAGGGTACCAGGGAGCCAGCTCTGGTACTGAGCAGGGAAGTCTGAAATGTGTTTGTGGCAGGCTGTTGGGGCTGTGTTTCGTATATGTAATATCTACATATGCCAAGAATATGTGTAGACTAAACATCCTTAATGCAACATGAGGAGCCACCAGTGTTGGTCCTCAGTGAGCCGCCACAATGGCACAATTGCATGGTCCTGTGTCTCTAAGACCATTCTCATTTTTTCACTCCAGTCTTTTATCAGAGTAGAAATTGATAACGCAAACAGGTATCTCGAGTGCTGTCCAGGCTCCACATCCACTTCTTCCTCTGCCCAGATCTTGTACCTGAGTGCCTGTAGTGCTTTCTGGTTTTGCAGATGTGCTTACAAGCAAAGTTCACTCTCATAAGAACTGAATTAAAGCTGGTTTGGGTTTTAGCTGGAGCGACACTCCAGCTTTTGTGTTACTCAGGTCCTGTTACGAAGGCTTTAATAAATTTTTCTGAAATTCTGGAACATTAAAATACATTATACATACTTGGAAAGCAAAATAGCACTTTCATCGGGTAGATTTGGAAGAAAAGGTAGAATATGAAATGCTCTTGTGATGGCTGATGTGCTGTAACAAGACTCAGTAAATCCCTGTGGGCTCGTCGGGCCCCAGGCCCTGAGGTGAGGGGACGGGGAAGAGGCCAGTGCTGCGGAGGGTGGGCCTGCCCGCCCGGCAAATTCACCACAGCTTTGGCACTCAGCTTGTTTCTAAAGAAAAGAATACTTCACATTTTGCTTTTCTTTAGGGCATTGTGGAAAATTTGGTTCTCTCCTCATTTCTTAATACTGTCACAATTATAAATCAGGCAAATTATTGTTCAAGCCTTTTTTTTTTTTTTCTGATAGCATTATTCTCTGATGCTGGGAAAGCTTTTCAAGTCTTTGGTTTTGGCTGGAGAGCATTTCTGCTAGATACAAGTGTGCACTCTATGTGTATTTTTTTAGCCAATTATGCATTCTGGGGAAGCATTTATTACATACGAAGGGTCTAGATTGCCCAGATGAAGCTATTACATTGTCATCTGGCCGTAACCCAAGATAACTCTTATCCCTCATATGACTGCATTAGGCTAACACCAGAAGGTTTTTAAATGCTCTTAAAGCATTCTTGTTTCCTTCGGGGCTGCATCATGTTCAGTCAGGGTGAGCAGGCCGATGCCCTCGCTGCGGGGCAGCTGCAGCAAATAATCAGCCGCTGGTTAAGGCTGCAGCAGCCCAGCCCGGTGTCAAGAGCCACGCTTCCCAAAGGGGTTAATTGATGCAAGGCACCCTTTGGGAGGCAGATACTGTAGTCACTCTGAAGCTTTGGGTTAACTTCTGCAAGTGGCACTGTATTCAAATTATTTTTAAAATGTTGACAATTGAAGTTGTGGAAAAGGTCGTCTTTTTTTTTCTTTTTTTTTTCTCCTGATTATAATGAGAAATCAACTACCTGAAATAATCAGCTCCCTTGGACAGCAGTTGCCCTTTGACTGCCTTTCCTTCACGTAACAGCATCTTGGTTGGTTCAATCTTTGCTTGTCTTCTCATCCTCAAACCTGGTTTGTGTTCAAGACATGATACGTCTGAGAACTTAAGTGGCATTTCACCATCTCAGTCCAGTAGCACTGGGAAGAGAATTAAGGCTTTAATACTTCTCTTCCCAGGGAGAGGAGTTGTCATCTTCTCATCAAAATGACTAAATCAAATACGAATAAAACTCAAAACTAACTGAAGTTGAAGGCCACGATCTAATGTGCCAATTACGAAAAGCTACAGAGACACCAGAGGGAAGCACTGAGGGTATGTCCTGACCTGCCTCCCAAATGAGTGTATGGGCATGACCTTCAACATGACTGGTTATGGTGACCAAGAGAGGTGCCTGGCAGAAAGCAATCTTCAAAAAGGGCCTGAAGGAGGACACCAGCGGTGCCCAGTGACAGGACCAGAGGCAGTGGGCACAAACTGAAACACAGGAAGTTCCCTCTGAACGTCAGGAAACACTTGTTCACTGTGAGGGTGACCGAACACTGGCACAGGTTGTCCAGAGAGGCTGTGGTCCTCCCCCCTTGAAGATACTCAAAATCCGTCTGGACATGGTCCTAGGCAACCAGCTCTAGGTGGCCCTGCTTGAGCAGGGATGATGGACAAGATGACCTCAAGAGGTCCCTTCCCACCTCAACCATCCTGTGATATGTTGGCATCTTATTTCTGATGCCACCCTGCTTGAATACTTCGTCTTTTTTTCTAATTTTTGAAAGCTTAGAGCTTCTTCTATATGCCCTGACATGGAGATGAGCTGCTCCTGAGCTGGGCAGGTACAGTCCTCACTTCAGGACCCAATGGCTAAACAGGGAATTGGGGTTCTCCAGAAGTGGCAAAGATGGAAATTGATGCCTTTTGCATCCTTTGCATCCTTGCAGCTGGCTTGCTGTTTGTTCTGTACGGTCTCCCCTGCAGTAGAAGGGAGAATGTGGCTACTGTGTGTGGCTACTGCCACATCCCACTTCCACCAGAGGCATCATTCCTCCTGCCTGTGTGGGCAAACCAAGAATAGGTTCAGTCAAACTTGTATTTCCTTAGGTTCAGGCTCCTGTACGCTCCGGTGAGGGTGTCCATAGGCTCAGAGTTTGGCATTGGCCACACCAAGTTGAAGGGCAGTTATGTCAATGTGGCCACCAGAAGCTTCTTGCCGCTGGCACAGCTGTTCTTCAAGGCTGGCTTTTCAGAGTGGAGGTGGTCCATGGACTCCTCTGTTTAAATGATGTCCTCTCCTGCTAGTCACTGCTAACTCCCACCTTCCCCATCTGCCAAAGCGTGAGCTCCCCAGGCTTGTTAGGAGCCAGCATGGATCTAAGCTGGTAAAATGCTTGACCCAGAGAAGGACGTTTAAATTGCCCTGGTGTGGTTGGCTCGGGATCTCCCAAGAGCTGAGATTCCACTGTCTCTGGAGGGGCAGACTTTGCTGGCTGGGGTTTGGGGGCTCACACCCGTTTGCTCCCAGAAGGATGCTCCCACCACCCTGGTGCTGGGGGTTCCTCTCCTGGAACCGTGGGCCAGGGCTGGAGAAGGCAGGCGGCCACCCCACAGCCCCAGCTGGGAAAGAGCAGCACGGGCTCCAGGTCCTTCAGCCGTGCCCTTTGCACCTCGGGCTGGGCTTCTTGGCACACACCGCGTCGCCGGGGAGCTGAGGTGTCACTTACGGACTGATTGACTCTGAAATAGTTGTGTGTGTGTGTGCGTGTGTGTGTGTGTGTGCGCGCGTGTGTGTGCGTGCGTGTGTCCCTCCCCAGCCCCATCCCAATTAGCGTTGCCAGTTGTTGGCCTCGATGGTTGGTGGCGGGGTGGGCAGGGAGCAGGGGGGCGGGCAGGGGAGCCAAAAGCACCCACTGTGGGAGGGGGGGACGACATGGAGGGTGCCCACCCCCTCTGCGGGGCACTGGACCCTTTCAGGCAAGCTGGAGCACGCCGGGTTCTTGTGTGAAAAACAAGGGGCACAATGCTGGAGTCATAACCTCTTCACCCCTGACGGCATGGGAAAGTGCTCTCCTCAGCTGCTGCGTATAGAAAGGCTGCTGCAGGCATGAGAAACCTTCATAAAAACGCCGTTTAGAGCCTGCCCTTCTACTCCGCACATGTCATCTTGCCTATCAAGCTGCCTAATTGGAAAATTAGGCTGGCCTTAATTTAGAGCCCTGAAAGTTCGTGCCAATAATTTCCCAGACACTTTTTTTTTTTTCCCCTCTGTTATTTTTATAAAGGGTTTCAGCACATCGGAAATCTTTATTGAAGAAAAAAAACCACCACAAAACCACCACAAAAAAGCATGCAGAAAAAGTAGATCTTTCATTTCAGAGAGATTCTTTGATTTCTGTGTGTGAAATTGTATTGTTGTGCATCCTGTGAATGATCACGCGGAGACGAATGTGAGCCCCCATTGTTTTCAGTGCTTTGGTCCTTGTTTGATTATATGTGGAGAGACGAGCAAATCTTAATTTACAACAAGTTATGATCTGATTTCGGAGCTTAATGCACCTGCTATTTTCTATCTGCTGAGGCTCTGCGGGCAGCCCTGAGCAGAAGCTGCCTTGCAGTTGTCAGTGTTTCCCCCCTCAGAGTCTTGTGTCCCGGGGCACTGCTGATCCTCCATGGAATTATGGGGTCAGGGAACTGTCAGAGCTGGAAGGGACCTCTCGAGCTCCCCCAGCCCCACTCCCCGGCCAAAGCAGGGCTGCCCAGAGCACATCACTCAGGAGCATCCAGGGGGGGCTTGAAGGTCTCCAGAGAAGCCTCTGCCAGGGCTCTGACACCCTCACCCCTGAGAATTGATCTGAATTGATCTAAGGTTTTGGTTTTTTTATTTTCCTGCCACTGTATTTCTTAATCAAATGTTTCCTTTCCACTAGAAGATCTGTGTGTTTGAAAAAGCCAGTCACTGCCTCGAAAGCTGCCGGTGCTGCTGGGAGATGATGCTTATTGGCAAGGGTATGGGGGCTCCTGGGGTATTGAGCCATACGGGACAACTCTGAACAGTTTCTAGCTCCTGAGATGAATTGTCAGCCCCCTCGGGCTGCGGGGGGAATGAAGGGGGCAGCCCCCCATTCTGATCTGAGTGCAATCAGCCTGCAAGTCTGCGGGCTGGCAGAGCCAGGATGATTTGAATGGGAATAGCGGGGCTTTGCTGCAGTTGTCCACACTGAGGTGCTAGTGAAGAAATGGCTTGGGTTTGTGCTTGTGTCAGAGCCCGCGTGGTCCCTTCTCTTCATGGGAAGAGGAGGATGAAGAACTGGATATGTAGATGACTGCCCGTGCTGGGTTTTTTTTCCCATTGCTTTCCAAATTGCTCTCTCTCTTCTGCTCCATGGTCCCTGTTCGTTGTGCTGGGCTCCTGAAACCCAGTAGCTGAGCTTAGGAGAGGTCAGTCTTTCCACCCTGGAGGGTTAGCCTGGAAGAATGATTTTTTTCCCTGAGGATGAGTAGGTTAAAACAGAGCTGTTGCAGCCAGAGAGGCAGAAGAGGATGCCGGCGGTGCACGGGCACAGCAGAGGGGTGTGCGGGGGCTCCTGCCAGGCCCTGGCTGCGTGCCCACCTGAGCGGAGGCTTTTCTGGAGTGCCACCTTCGGCTCTTTAAACATCAGGTTTAGCTGTCTGAGTTTATGATAGGACGCTTCACTTTTAGTACAGAAATACTCCATTTTTGAGTCCGGACAGGCATTTGATGCCTGCAAAGCACGTGTAGGCACAGGCAGGTTTAGTCCCTGGCGCTTGCTGTCCGGCACCCAGCTCTCCCCATCTTCTCGAGCCCACAGTCCCTTGAAGCTTAAACTAAAGGAGACACCGTTGGGCTTTTTCTGCTGCTCTTTGCTCCCAGAAGGACAGGCCGATAGCGGTGTGTGTGCTGTGACAGCTGGCGTCAGGCAGGGCTCGCCGGGGCCATGCCCGTGGCACAGCTGTGCCCCAGCACACGGCCAATGCCCCCCGGTGCCGGGGCTGGTGGGCACACCTCGCATTAGCCATGTGGCCAGCGTTTAACTGCAACATTACTGATTCACGTGTGAACAGCTGACAGCCTGAATAATTTACTGCATGCAAATGGCGGGACCTGCCGTCTGTGTCAGCACCGGGATCCGATTGCCACAGCCCATTAATCGTAATTGCTGGTCTGTGCTGACAGGAGCAGGGCCCCCACCCGGGGAGTGATTAGGCATCCACCAGGGAGACTGGCCCCCTCCTTGCCCTCCCCTGCAAGGAAGCTGGGGCTTCTTTCTCTCCTTTCTTCTCTCTCTTTTCTTTCTCTCTTTCTCTCTCCTTCCTTCCTTCCTTCCTTCCTTCTCTTTCTTTCTCTCTTTCTCTCTCTCTCTCCCTCCTTCCCTTTCTTTCTTTCCTTCTTTCTTTTCTCCCTCCCTTCCTTTTCTTATAATCTAATTGTACTGCAAACCCAACCCCCCTGACTCCCTTATACTGCCTCTCCCAGGCAGTGCAGGAGAAGCCCCTGCCCCAGGGGAACATGGCTGCTTCAGGCCTATTGGCACCCAGTTGGTGCCAGAGGGTTTGGGGAGGGCTGTCCCAGTGGCAGAGAGGACACCGTGTGCTTGCTTGTTCCTGGGTACACGTCCCATGGCAGGGGATCAGGGCCTGTCCACCTCTCTGCAGGGTGATATCTAGCACACCCATCAGTCTGGTTTTCACCAACTAAGGGAAAGGAGCATCCACTCTTGATTTCTTTACCAAGAAGCTTCTTCATGACAGTCCAACCTCTCTTTTCCTTTTTTTCTTTGCCTATCATCCCCACCCTTAGCTGGTCCACCCCATATTATTGCTCAGACACCCTCTCTGCTCCATAAAGTCTTTGGATTCTTCTGCAAAGCAGATTTGGTCCTCAGTCATCTTCATTTATCAATTAACTCTTTGTGAACGCTTTGAGGTTTGGGTGCTTTTGCAATAGGGGGAATAGCAGGTTCTCTTGTATTGGGGTATTTGTAGCTGCTGCTCCAATAGTCCAGGTTGGAAGGGACCTTTAAGATCATTAAGTCCAACCTTACACTGCCAAGTCCACCACTAAACCATGTCCCTAAGCCCCATGTCTACCTGTACTTTAAATACCTCCAGTGATGGTGATTCCACCACTTCCCTGGGCAGCTATCTATCTCAGCCAGCGTGAGAGCCCAGGAGGGTGCTTTGCCAGCAGACACAGTTGGAGCAAGGGGGAGAGGCAGAAAAGAGGAGAGAAAAAGCTTTCCTGTATGTGTTGGGCACGGGGAATGAAGGAGGAGGAGGAGGAAGCAGAGGGACCAGACTGGGGCGAGAGCAGGCATAGCCCTGGAACAAGCCTGGGACTGGGGAAGCTCCTCACCAGAGCTGGGCATGAAGGAGCAGAGCTGCTCGTTTTGGCTTGCAATGACAAGTGGTAGTTTTTCAAGTCGTCACCTTCTAATTGATGGCTGCGTGAGCGTGCGAGACCACATCAACTTTCATATTTCATTTCATTTCAGTGGCTGGGGGAAGGGAAGAGCTGAGGAAAAAACCCCTCTGGAGATGGTGTAATGAGCCTGTTTGGCATCTCTAAGTATGTGAGCTATTTCAGGTATGTTTGCTAAACTTTCTCCATTACTTGCCAGCACATGATACAGCTATGCCTGTGTGCGTGTGCACGCTGTATATTAGGGGACATGTATCCTGGTGCAAGGATACACAGTTTCCTTTAAATCTATCATTTATCATTTATTACCCCACATTTATTAGATGAAAAGAAGCTGTGCTGATGGTCTGCTCTTCTTGTCAATACAAACTGTATTTAGACTTGACCAGCCCTTGGACTTCTGATAAGCAGGTGTTACTTTTCTTGTTCCTTCCTTTTCTCTATGTACTCTCCAAATCACAAGCAGCACAAGCCCTGTGTTACCCATCTCCACTCCCTGCCAATCCACGTGTGCTTAGAATACACAGCTGAACCCAGGCAAAAATTTTGGAAAATCTCTGCTGAGGGGAAGACACATCATCTGATCCCTTCCTTAATTAGAACATATGCTTGATTTGTCTGTCTTGAAACATGAAAGGCATTTATATGTTAAGCAAATACTTAACAAGGGCTTATTTCAACCCTGCAGGAAAGTATTCAGCTCTCCTGCCTGCTCAGTTTTCCAGTTTGCATCCTTCTGGTGCTGAGAAAAAGAGATGACTGGGGGCAGGTGATCTGATGGTGGTGGGGATTGGTTGTTCTTCCAGTGCAAGGAATAGGAGCATCCAGTGAAGCCAGCAAGAAGCAAGGTCAGAGAAAACAGAAGAAAAAAGCCTTCCCCAGGTGATGGATAGTTAGCTCGCTGCTGCAGGATGCTGGGGAGGCTGAGAATGTGCACAGATTGAAGGGAAGACTCCGCAAATCAAAGAAAGGGAAAGTAGTCAGGGGTTCCTGAATGGACAGAAGCCACTGCTGGCCAAGGCAAATCTGCCAACAGTTGGAAGCTGGACAATGCTAGGCTGACCCAGTACAGCTGTTCTCATCTCAGTCATCCACCCCCAAACAGGGGATCTGCTCTCAGATGAGGTGTCTGGGCCACATCCTATGTGCTGCGTCAACCAACTGCAGCTGGCTAAAACTGAGCTTAATCCATGACATTCTTCTAACCCCACCATTCCTCTGGGTGGGTTTCAAGAGCCCTGTATCCTCCAAGGCATTTATCAACACCTACCTGTGACTTGCCTGAAAAATCACCACGTCTCTGAGGCCTGGCACACCTCCTCTGAGCAATCTTCCCTTACTGAAAGCTTCTCTGAGGTCTGCAGGTGTTTCCATGGGAGAGGTGATTACCGTTGAGGATTGAGGTTCATCCCCAGCTGCTCGGGATGCCTCCAGGGGCATGTTTCCCATCGCATGTAAACACTGACCATGGAGTTCCAAACTGCAGCTGTCGCCTTGTGCCAGTTAGTGCCTTCTCAGAAAGCACCTGCAAAATTTCATTAAAATAAATAGGTATGGAAACCTACCTAGGGAAACAAACAAAAAAAAAACCCCAAACCCAAAACCAACCCACAAAGAACTTTCTGAATTCAGTTATCAGATTTCAGTATTTTTCATTGTTTTGAGCTGACACAACTTTTTTCTGGATGATGGATGTGGTGTAGAGATCTAGAAATCTCCCTTGAAATGCTTTAAAAGTGTACTTTTCCTGAGCCTATTCCAGCTTCATCTTCCATGTCTGTGTTGTGTGTGGACCTGTTGTAGCAGTCAAGGCATGGAAAGGTCCTCAGCAGTGCAGTGCAGGTGCACAGGCTACTAAACACTAATGTTTTCACAAGGGCAAATTCACTGAACAAGTTTAATTTGGACATTTTTTCTCTCTTTGCTTAGATGACCTTGAGGCACAACCCTCTGAGATGTGCCTCTACGTTGGTGGGATGGCCCATGCACTGGCTGGCTCTGCAATGTGCTTTTTTTCACCTTTACCTACTTTGCTCCCAGCCTTCCCTTTTTATGCTTGGCCTTTATAAGAAACTATGCAACAAAACAGCCTGGGGGATGGACAGGAAGAAGTGACACTGTGATTGACAATTTTACATAATCTTTAACAATAGAAGGGTTTTAGAGACTTGGTACAGCCTGTACTCAACATAAAACCCAGTCTGTTATCTAGAAGTGCTTAGATGGCAAGATAAGCTGTTAATGCTAGTGGAGGAACATTACTGAATAAGAATACAATGATGATGTGGGGTTTTTTTCCCACTTCCACTCCTTTTTCCTTATTTAAAATGTTCCCTTGAGCATTACCTGATAGACTTGAGTCCTGCATCAGGTCATTGTTTCTGTTGGACAAGCTGAGATCTTTTCCTCATTTTAGCTGATTAAATGGTTGCATTTTTTTCCTTCTTTTTTTAAGTAAGTCCAGAAACAAGCTCACCAAGACACACGTGTGTTCCAATCTGATAGAAAGAGGCTCTTTCATCCTAAGTAAACCCTTGTTCCACATTACAGGGATACGTATTATCTAGTGATATTAATACTTGAGTAAGACAAAACTCTATATAATGAAAATTTCCCCTTTTTCTGCTGAAACTCTTGGTGAACGAGCAGCTGTTGTATGCCATATCAAAATGTATGCTGATGGGTGTCTAAATAACAGTTACGTTATGCAAATTGCGGACAAGAATGATGCTAGGACAGTCTGTCACCGGAGCCATCTTTTGGGGCCTGTCATGGAGTAATTAGAAAGAAACCCACCTGCAGTCACCCCTGAGGTGCCTGGTTTGCCAACTGAGCAGTGGGAAAGCAGGGAGCAGGGCTCTAAGCTTCCTTGTCTTCAAAGGAGTTGGGAATGGAGTCAGGCTCCAGCATCTGTCCTTTGCACGTGCACCTCCATTCTCAAGTCTTCTGGTCCTCAGCTCTGCAGAAGGAGGATGTTCTCCAAGACAGTTTTAGCTTCAGTACTGCAAAAAAGGAGGGTGTTGAGCATGCAGAAGAAGACAGTGCTTAGGGACCTGGGATATGTTTCTGAGGAAACATTGAGAAATCAGCAGTGTTTAGACTCATGAAAATATGGAGGGCTCTAACTACATATGTGTCAGCTGTGGGGAGCAGCGTTCTCCATGTCCGTGGAAGGCAAGAAAAAAAGCAATGGTTTAAATTGCAGTAGGGGAGCTTTGCATTAGACTTCACAAAATATTTTACTATCAGTAAGGAAATTGAGGAAGTAGGATAAATTGCTTGAGGGAACCTGCACAGCTTTCATTTCTGAAATGGAAATCTTTGAGAACAGCTCAAATATCTACCTGGCTGCTCTCCTCCCCTGAGCAGGGGAGTGTGAGATGGCTTCTTGAACTCTCTCCTCTTCTAGGTGTCCTCTTCAGGGGAGGGTGTTAAAAGTGTACGTGAATCTGACTGGAGTCATTGGCATTGCCTTGGCTAGGACAAGCGTTATAAAAAGTGTTAAAATTGATCTGTATTCAGGAAAGTATTAAAACATACGAATCATTTTAGACTCACTTATCACCTGGTGGGTTTTGCCTTGTGTGGGAAGGAAGGGGCTGGTAACAGAATGTCTTCATGAACACATCTCAAAACTCCAGTGAGGATGTGGTCAGGTAACTTCCAACATCTCCTTACTGGCCAAGTTGGAACCAATGCTGCCAAAAATTTACAACATATTTTTAAATCCCAGACAAGGACCAGCCCAGAGGGGTCTAAGCATGTATTTAAAATGAAGCCCCAGTAAGGTGGGTACCTCCACACCTCACGCCCCAGCCGTTGCTCCAAGTAAATGCTGCTGTGTTTGGATGGTCACCTCCAAATTTATAATTCGTCAAATTTATTGAACACCTCACTGGAGAGGATGAAATTTAACATTCAATGTAAGCTCAGCCGTTGTTATCCAGGCAAAGCCTAATGAATGTTGAAATGTGAATTAATTAATATTTTCTTTTGGAAGGTTTTTTTTTGGTGTGAAACTCCTCTAGATCCTGCACAGCTGGGTATTTTCTGCTTAAATTTTTGCAGTGCTAAGTTAGTGGAAGAATACAATTTACATACTTTAATATTTTAAAACACAGTATTTAGAGGACAGAGATGCTGCAGAATATTTGACTCCTTCATTCACAAAGGAGATGCGTTCAATATACGTGGAAAATTTTCTCCTCCACCTGTGGAATGAATACGAGTAACTGCTTTACACAACTCACACTGGTACTTTTCCTTTCCCTGTCAGAATGTGATTTGTATCAAACAGTTGTTGTGTCCTGTCTGATTCACTTTCCACACATGCTTTCAGTGCTGGAGACTGTCCTCTCTCGCTTCATTTAAAACCATCAGCTTTTTTTTGTTTCCTGTAGCTTGGGTGCTGGAGTTTGACGTGTGCCACCGGAGTCTCTGCTGTCCTCCTCTGTAGGATGTATTCATTTCTTCTGGGCAATTGCAAGACCTTACTGGTTTTTTATCAGGACTTCAGCATGACTTGAAATGCATGAGTCCAACCCAAACAAATGGGGTTCTGTTTAAATACCTGGTGGGTTTGGGTTTTTTAAAGCTATTTATGGGGGTGCTAGACGGTAACCTGTGCAGCATGGGGAAGATGCTCCCAATGGCAAGGTTTGTAGTGCCCTTTTCAGTCTAGTGCTCTTGGAAAACATTTAGCTATGACCTTCGTCAGCAAGAGACCCCATTTTAGAGTAGACACCAGCCAGCCTCATGCACACCAGGCTTCATCTGCTGCCACTGGATCACAGGGCCAGGACTTGATGGAGCCTGCCTTTTGTGTCCATAAAGCCACCAGGAAAGCCCCTGCTCTGTTGTAACAAGCCACAAAACCCGTGTTAAAATCAACAGGACCGATATTTTTTCCTGTGTGTTTCCTATGACCCCTCAGCCAGGGAAAGCATAGGTGAGACTGTGAGCACTGAAGTAACCTGGTGTAAAGAAAGGCTGGCAAGACTCTGGGGATGAGTCAAAACTTAATTCATTTTTAATCCCGGGGCTGGACGGCAGTTGCTATTCTGTTATCAACCTCTTTTTGCCCCTCAATATTTTGATTCCAAAAAAAAGAGACTAAAAACAATAACTGCTTGGTTAGCAGCAGTTTCTTTATAAACAATATAAATAGATGAGTACTGCACTGCGCTACACCGAGAGTTTGAAAAGGGTATTTAGGAGGCTCCTTAAGTTAAATGAAGTATAAGGTCTTTATTGGTTTGTGGGCTGCAAGAGCCTGTGGCAACCCAGAGACAAACTGAGACCAATAGAGAAAAAAAAAAAAAGAAAGTACCCTTTGATAAATAACCTTTCCATATTAAATGCACATCAGTCTGACATCAACAATTAGCTGTCAGGTGCTTGGCTTTGCTAGCAAAGGCCAATTTTCAAATTAGTGCTAATTGCAGGGCGGGCTTACACACCAACTGAGAGCCCCGGTAGCTAATGGCCCGGCGAGGAGTGAGCTTCAATGGTGGGAGCAGGGGGGGGCTGAGGCTGCCTGTCTCCAGCTTGCTGGCAGTTTGACTGTAGACTAAAGTAATGGAGCTGGCAGGGTGGAATCAATTACTGGCCAATGCAGATTTTCCCACAGGTCGAGGCTTGGGAAAAAAAGGACGTTCCTGCTGCCGAGACAGCTGGCATGGACTGTCCACTGGGAAAGGAGCCTGGAGACTGAGAAAAAGAGGGACAGTTCCCAGTGATAAACTGGTGACAGACTATAAATTATGAAAAGGGGATTTGGCAGAGGATTTAGAGCTTGCTACCTCTGCTTTTCCCTCCCCCGAGATTTTAATGCCAGCCATATTCACCGAGTCATTCAATTATCTTAGTTAGAAAATAAGAAGTGTTAAGAAAAAAGGCTCAGAATGCATTTTGCAGAGCGGGGTGTGCGCCCATTGAGAAGAGCTTTCACCAGCTTTTAAACCAGCACTTTCCCCTCCAGCCAAACCTTTGGGCTGAGCCCCTTGCTGTGGGGCAGAGCTCACTGACGCGGCGGCGCCTGGTGCTCGCTCCCGAGGCCCTTGGTTTGCTGCAGCGCCGTTTCAAACGTCACTAAGCATTTTGCCCTCTTGACCAAATTGAAATTTCCTTCCCTGCTTCTTTTCTCCATCAGCTCACGTCGGTCCCGCAGCAAACGGCAGCAGCGCCCAGGCAGCAAACTCAGTCATCTGCTTGCTCTGAAAAACACTCTCCTGCACCAAAGCGTTCGTGGCTGGGAACAACCAGCTCGTTCCGTACCAAAACCAAGCTGTTTACGTTCTCAAAATGAAAATACAAGAGTTTAAGCAGGCACAGAAGTAAAATCTGTACATAAAAGACTGACAGAAATGCCAAGCCAAAGCGGCAGGTCCTATACTTCTTGCTCCTTTTGAATGTGTTTCCACAACAAGGATTAAATTGTTTCTTTCTGCCTCCTTTTTTTTGTACTCGAAGGAGTTTAGTTAGAAAGGTCAGGAGGCGACGTGTGAGCACTTGCCATTTTTTTTGCCGTGTAGCATTTATTCCCAATAACACTAAGAATCTTTAGATTGTTCTCGTAGCCTCGTTATAACTGGGCACTGTCTGTTGTGGGAACCCCGTCAGCTGATGAATTTTCCTCGGTTTTATGTCACTGAACTGCAATTTGCTTCCTCGGGTCAGAGACTGGCTGGGGGGTGCCCTGTGGGGTGAGCAGCCCCGGCGTTTGCGTGGGGGTTACCTGTGACCGTGGTACTGGGTACAGGGAGTGCTGGCAATTAAATGCCAATGGGATTGGGCTGTGCCATGGCTTTATCCACTCAAGGAACTGCCCTCTTCGTGCTGCGGGCACGTGTTGTCCTGGCAGCAGATGGGTTTGATTGAAGGGAGCGGGAATGCAGCCTGAGAGGGGGGGAGACCTTGTCTCTGGGCTGCGCTGAGCCCCCAGGTACCCACAGCATCTCCAGTGCCTGATGGCTGGGTGACAATGGACTTGGTTAAATTCCACAATGTCATGGCCACAGGGCAATGCAGTGTGATAAAATGGGACAAATTTAGATGTGGCTGGTGTCTCGGCTCTGATTTTTCATTATAATTGCTGAAGACTCTCTTCTGCTGGCTGTGTCCTGGGCCATTGCATGTTAAGGGAATCTCCATGGCTTTTTCTGCTTGGTCTTGACTGTTCTGTGACTCACCTTACCACAGATTCACCTTTCTTGTAACATTCAGAAGAAGAGAGAGACTCGTTAATGGACGTGAATGAGTGTCAGACGTGGCTCCAAGATGTCAGGAACAAACCCAGCCAGAGGCTCGTGGCTGCAATGAGAGAAAGGCAGGACAGCCTCTCCTCACCATTTCCCTGGTGGAAATCTCTCCTTAGACGTACTCAAAGTGCGCTGGAAGGTGGGACAAAGCTAATTTTAGTATCAAACAGACCTATTATACCGACTGTATACTTTATTTTTATAGGCAGTGCAATAAAATCCTCAGGAATAGCCTTGCTTCAACATTAGGTCTGCCTTAAAGCAAACTGTCAGAAGTTTTAATGACTCTTATTCAGCCTCAGAAGCAGCCAAAAAGGCCAGGGAGAGTGCAAAGCTCTTCCTCTGGGTAAGGGAATTATTTTCATCATCTGAAGTGCTGTCTCCAAAACCTCTGCCTCAAAATCCATCCCCCTCGCCCCAAAAATACTTTAGAGCAACTTCAATTGCAGAAGGCAAGCCTTGAGAGCAGGTTTTCTGGGGGTGCTTCTCCATGTCCCAGGCACAGCTCCTGGTGATAAAAGGGAAACACGTGAAGTGATCCAGACCCCCTGCACAAGAGCCTGGGGCAGATATCCACGCTCCTGAGGCTTTTCCCACAGTCGTCCCCTACCTCTGCCAGGGAGACAGATGAGCAAGTGGTTTTGGCCGGCGGAAAGTCAGCCAAGAGGGCTACAAAGCCTCCTGTTGCTTGTGTTTTCCCTCACACGCCAGTCCAAGACCACAAGTCCCCTTCATAGCTTTCGGGCTTTCCCTCAGTCCAAACTGGGACCAGAATGGGCTGTGTACCCCCGAGAGGGCTGCTGCTCCAGGGAGCCCTGCCGAGTGTCCCAGCCAACACTCAGCGCTGCTCGCCAGGGGACAGGCCAACAATACCATGGCCCAGAGGATATCTCCACCCAGAAACATGAGCTGATTCCAATCTTGAAACACCGAGGAAACAATTGAGAGCTTTCAGGCTTAGGCAAAAGGCCTGAAAAAAGGCTCTGAAAACGTGGAACAGTATGAATTAAGTGTGAGCATCCTGAACTGACCCTGTTTAAATGCTGGCACAAAAGACTTCCCTGACAGGAGCCACCCTCACCATCCCTAGGGATGTTTTTTTAGACAAAAACACAACATAAAGAAAAAAAACCCCAACACTCCAACACCACAGAACTGATTTCTAGCGCCAGTTAGTCTCCACCTCCACGGATGGGCTGGCACGTCCCTGCTGGTATCTGAAAGCTGTATCACTCTGCTGTGCTCTGAGGAGACCTACGTGGACGTGTGGCAGCTCCCGTGGTGGTGATGGCTGTGAGGTCCCCAGTGCCACCACAGCCAGTGACCTGGGATGGGGTCTGCAGCAGCTCCCAGTTTCCCTGGCTCACACCATCCTCTGAGCGACTTTAAGAAACTCGATTTTTGACAGAGGCTTTCCGTGCCAAAATGTGAGGCATTTTGAAGGACTTACTCAAACCCACTATGACTCATGCAAAAATAAAGCATTTCTGGATATGAAAAGACCATTTATACCCTCTACACACAAACACACTTTTTTTCCCCCCCCATTGTAAGCTCTTTGGGAAAGGGGATTTGTTATTGCTCTCAATTCAAGGCTTTATGACCACATGGTATCTGATTTTCTCCCAAAAGGAAATAATGAAAAAGCATCTTTCTCCCATTTTCTCTCTTCAGCAATTCAGGCTATAAGATTAAAGTTATCGGGATTTCCTATTTCACGTTTCCTTATGTAAATACATAAAATGTCATGACTGGGAGGGATGAAAAGTTGCCCATGAAGCACCAGGAGCTGGCAGATTAAAGCTTCGTGTCCTGGCTTGTCTTCTGTTAATGCGTTCATCTACTCGGTATAAAAACTGTTTCAAAATAGTTACAAAATATAGGGTAAATTTGGCTTATCTCTTTTTTCTGTTCCGCTATTTGCCTTTCATTCAGGTGAAGTCAGAAGCTGACCTCCTGGGAAGTTCCTCCGGCCCCTGCTGTCCTTCTTCAGCCAAATGTCTCTGGTATCTATTCCTTAAGAGCTCACACAGCCTCCGGCACCTGCAGAAACGAGATCCAGACCCGAGTCTGCCCTCGGGGACACCGGCCTTGCCCCTGGGCCAGTGCTGGCCGCGGGGCTCTGCGGGGGCTGCGTGCCCCTCTCGGAATGCCTGATGCCACGCGGTGCTGCTGGATGAAGCGCTCTCAGGAGGACTCTATTTAAGATTTCTTTCTGCTCCTCCAAATATCTTTTTATGTCACTTCTGCTTATTTGTTCAGCTCTCCCAGAGCCTCGTTTCCCGGCCTGTTTACAGTCGGAAGGCTTTCTGCTTATTGCTCATCCCCATCTCCTGCACCTTTACTTGGTGACGCTGAACCTGTCGCCCTCATCTCCGCTTCACGACGTCCCTCTCTCTTCACGGATCCTCTCTCTCTCTCTCCGTGTGTTTTGCTTTTCCCTCTATCCACGGAAAGTTTGCGGTTTCCAGGATCATTCCCCCATCAGTCTTATGGCCAAGGCAGACATCCTCCAGTTTGCTCCTGATGAAGGGCAGCATTCCTGTTTTTTGGGTTTGTGAGGAGATCACGATGAAATTGGGAATGAAGCCTCCATTCCTAGCCCTCCTGGGACCCTATGAACCCCCTGGGCTTCATAGGCTGTGGCACAGCTTTTCACCATGAAGATTTCCTTCTCACTTCCTCCCTCCGCTCCCTCCAGCCACGACAATTTGCCTGAACCCTTTTCTGAACCCATTTTTGTTCTTTCTGTAAGCCCTTTAGAACCACTGCTAGATGTTTCCACTTTTCCTTCCCACAGATGTGAAGGCCAGCAGTGTGACACCTTGGCATATGTAAAAACCATCTCCTAAATTTCTCCCTTCAGCATCCACCCCTACACTTCTTGACCACAGTATTTGCCTAATCTCTACACGTCCCTGGCTGAGTCAAAGTATTTGCTTCCCATTTCATGGAACCATAGGATTCTCTGGGTTGGAAGGCACCTTTCAGATGGTCTAGTCCAACCACCAAATAACACTGATAAAAACCATCACTAAACCATCTCTCTAACAAAAAGCTATTGCTCCCACGTTTGTTTAGCTTTATACAAGAGAGGCAAACACAAGGTCTCCAACGCTTTATATTTAAAATTCCTCAGTAATTTTCCTGCCTTATCCATTTGTCACCAGCACAGTATAGGTATTTTAATGAAGAAGTAATGCGGGCTCAGCGTTTGGTTTATGTATTCAGGTGAAGTGCAGCAAAGCATGTTGCTGGTCTTCATTCTCCCTTACAATGTATTTTCTTTGTCTGCCAACTGCTAATTGGGGAGCATTCGCCCTATCATTATTTTTTTTCGTTCCTTACAAAATATCTAAGATGCTAACCAGGTTGCTTCTCCGCAGCAGCAGATAATTCATTTGTCTCCATGGAGATAAACTGTTGACACTTTTATTCATGCTATTTCATTATTAAGAAATACTAATTATCTCAGAAAACCTGAGGTTCTTGCCTGAATTCCCATCCTGCCCAAGATTTTTATGAAATCCTCCGAACATAGGAGCCTAAAACTGGGGTTTGGATTTTTTAAAAAGAAGAATGTTTACACATCTCTGCTGAGGGTTACTTACTAAGAATATCTTGCAGAATAAAATCATGTAGTATGGATTTATATTGTGTCTTTCCTCAGAAAGTGCTTTTGAACCTTTTAAATGGCATTAATAAGTAGGAGAACATCATATATCACGTAAAAACACTGCACTTTTAAGCTTCTTATCTTTGTAGGTTTCTTCTTTGATGAACTGAGAGGTAAAATGAGCACATAAAATTAGTCACACTAGTTTCCAAAGAAGGTGACCTGAGCTCTAGATCATTGTATCATTCCTCCAAGGCAAAAAAGAAGAAGTTGTAGCATCCTGATGCCATCTTTGCCTGCCTGGATAGGACAAACAGTGAATTCTATCATTCATCCAGTGTCTGCACAGAGGGGAAAACTCTCTATAAAAAGAGGGAAAGATGAAAAGGTGCTTCCACAAATCCTGCCGTAGAATCCAGCAGGTTAATTCCTGTCTGGACTCTGAAGAGGGGCTGTGTCTCAGCTTTACGGAAGGGAACAGAGATGCAGTCTGCTTTGCAGGTTATTTGGAGGGAGATTCTGTGAAGGCAGCTCCTGCCCCCAGAGCCTTCTGACTCCTGCTGCCTGCACAGCCTTGGCTTACACTGGGCTGGGCACTGTCTCCAGTGACTTCCATACTGGATTCTTCACCCTCACCACGGATGCTTTCAGAAACATGCTACACAGTGTCACAAAGCTTTTTTTTTTCCCTAGAATTAAGTAATTTTTTTTTCCCATCTCTGAAGAAAAGCTTTCTTTGGAGTAAAAGAGGGGGCTTTTGGATGTCCTTCCTTCTCACTCCCATCCCTGAAAGGGGTTGTTGGGCAGAGGAGGCTCAGCTTGCTCAGCTCCTCGGTCCCATCAGTAGCCAGTGAAGTGACCGAAACTGCAGCCTCCCCTGGGCACAGACCCTTTGAAGTCACTTCAAAGGGGTTGTTTGCAAAGGGGCTGCAGGTACAAGGTGGTTAAATACGGCCAATACCATCTCTACTGTTTAATGACTCAAACATCATTTCTTATGAGCAAACAGAGGCATTTTTTTTATATTATTGACACTGATCCTCTAGCTTAGCAAAGGGCACTCATGCAACGTTCTCTGACTCAATTTATCATCTGCCCTAGGCATTCGTTGCACTTTTCTCATCATTAGGGAAGAAATAAAAGCCATTCGCTAATCTCCAAGCCACTTTGTTCCTCTATGGCCCTTCAAAGAGCAGGGCCCCCAAATGGGGATTAAGGACTCTGGAGACCTTTCTCAAGAGAGATTCCTTTCCTTCCCCATATCAGGCAGAAGGAATCAAATTCTCAAGCTGGGTAATGTTTTTTTAATTAATACCACGGGACTGAAAATAAAATAAAATAATTGTATAGGGCTTTTAACCTGTTTTATAGGCTTTTTACATTGCCTTTAAATAAAAACAACTCTCTCTGCTCAGCTTGTGGATTTAGGGTGATAGTGTTAATTTGCAGGCTGAAGGGGAGACGGGGGAAGCAGGGGGTAACCTTGACCCGACCTCCCACCGAAGCAGCAAGAAGTTCTCCTCCTGCCCTCTGGCCCTCCCTGGGCTCGGGAATGTTGTCTGCATAAAGCCAGGGGAGCTTCGACCCTCCCCAGGGACAGGAGAGACCAGGGCTTGGGCTGGGACCCGTGCCCCCAGGACACGGGGTGGGTGCCCTGCAGAGCTACCCGCCAGCAGAGCCCCCTCTCCCCCCTCCATGTGGGGGGAAGGAAATACTCTCATCTGCAGTCATTTGCATGGCTGTGAGCCAGGTGCCCGGCAGAAGTCCAGCAGAAAATACCCAACCCCAAAAGTGGGAAAACTTAGAGGCCCCCGTTTCTATTTTATGACATTCTGGTTTTCATCTGTGTGTTCTTCCTTCTTCTCTGGAGCCCTTTCCAGTAGCATGTGCCCTATTAACACTGGTTGGAGACGTGACCACTGTTTAGAAGTTTTCCCTCTCTCACTCCCAGGCTGGATGGTCACATTTTTTTTATTTTCTTTTGAGCACAGCAAAGCTTTTTTTAGGTCCGGTGCTGCTGTGAGAGGTTTGGGGACACAGGAGCATGAGTGGGAGAGCCCATGCACAGCCATACGTTGCACCCTGCTCATTGCTGACAGAGGACCTTCCTCTTTTACTGCCATCCCCAGCCAGGGAAAACACAGGCGTTCAGAAAAAGCCCCGTTTGGCAGCAGTGAAACGTGTTTCCCCTCTTACAGCTGGCTCCAAAAACTCAGCGTGGTAGAGAACTGTGATGAGTCAGTAATACCCATGAAAGGAAAATAATTGATGCGTTTTTTTCTTATGGTAGTGTTTCTAGGGTTTCGAGCCTCCATTTTAGAACAGTGGAAAGAGCATGTTTTTAAAAGCCCTCTTCCTGACATCAGCAAAACTCTGGTACTCTTGTCTAAAACCATCACTGAGTCACCTCAGGGGTTGGGGCAACGGTGTCGGGGGGTTGCTGTACGGGGGCCGTGGAGCTGCCGACACCTCCATTGGGCAGGGCAGGAGCTGGGGGGGCTCCAGCCGACGTGATGCCACCAGGTGAGTCTCAAAATGCATCCCAGGGACGGGCTCTGTCCTGCCCCAGCTCGGCCCGTGTCCCAGCCAGGGGACACGACAGGCAGAATGGGTCTGGCTGGGGGCTCCACTTATAGCGTAGACCTCAAGAAGTGACCCCCAGGATCTTCTAGAAATCGGTGCTGTTGGTGGCAGCAGGAGGAGGAGGAGGAGGAAGGCGTTTCTCCATCAGTAAGTGGGCAGGAAAGCTTTGCTGTTACCCGTAGCCAGTGTCACGGCGCTTTGCCAAACCTTCTGCAAGGAAACCGGGTTCGTGCCTTTCAGAGGAACCACCGGGTGCCCTTTCATAGAAACCAGGGGCTCCTCTCAGCTCGGGCCCTCTGGTGTGAGGTCTGCAGTGAGCTGGTGCCAGTCACCCTCGGCTCAGCACCTCTAACTGGGCAGAATCCGTTCCTCCGGCTTGTCCCGGCCCTGGCGGACCCGGCCGTCGCTGGGAAAAAGCAGCAACTTGTAATTAAGGGGAGCAGGAAGGGAAGAGCAGAGTTCAGAGCCGCCGGCCAAAAGAAACGACCCCGACCGGGTCTCCCAGGATTGTGTCTGGGATGACAATGCGGCCCAGCTCTTCCAAGGACACCTCATTGTTGCGCCGCGCTCTCCGGCCTCCCTATTGTCTGTGTGTCCCCCCCCCAGTCGCCAGCCCCAAATTCGGACTCCTCGGGGGCTAAAGGTCACCTGGCAGCTCCGGGGGGACGCGGGGGACAGCGAGAGCGGAGCAGAGGGCTCCGGGCAGCGGCCGCAGGGGTTGGCTCAGCGACAGGGCACGGGGCAAAACCGGGGGGCTGCTCCGTTCCCCCGGGTCAGGCTCGGCGCTGGCGCCGGTCCCGCACGAAACGCGCCCGGTTTAACCCATTGAAAAGGGGCCTTGAAGGCGTCCTGAGGCCCTGCGGGAGTGGAGGGCGGGCGGAAAACCCGACCGCATCATCTCTTGCATCTGCCTCAGGTTCTCAGCCTCATCTGCCTCGGCTCTCGGCGGCCGCACGCAGCCGCCGTCCGTTCAGCAGAGATCCCCGCGCCGGGGCTGAGCGGCGGGTGCGGGGGCACCGCACGGCGCGGGGCGGGGGGACCCCCGCAGGCAGCCCCCGGGCCCCGCCGCACCGACAGCGGCAGAAGGGGGTTGTTTGAGGGGAGCCCGGCGGATTGACAGCGTTGACGTGTCACACACACACGCAGAGACAGACAGACAGACACCCAGCCGGGGCGGGGGGAGGCTGCGGGGGGGGGCGGGAGAAGGGCGGCGGAGCGCGGGTCGCACGGAGATTGAGTTACAGCTGCCGGGGATGGGAGCTGTGGGAAACGGCACCGCCGCCGCCCGCACGCCGCCGGCAGCGAGGGAGGGAGAGGAGGAGGAGGGAGGTGCGGGGCCGCCGCGGGGGCTGCAGGCTCCGGGAGGGGGCTCCGCGCCCCGCTGGACCCGCCGCTCCTCGCCCCCCGCCCCGCTCCTCGCCCCCCGCCCCGCTGGACCCGCTGCGGGTCCCGCTGCTCCGCGCCCGGCGGCGGGGAAGGAGAGCCAAACCCAAAACCTAAAAACGAACAAAACCAACAACAACAACAAAACCAAACGCAAACAAACAAAAGAAACCAAACGCAAAAAAACCCCACAAGAAACCCCCCCCCAAAAATAAAAAACAAGTAAAAAAAAAAACCAGAGACAACAACAAAAACAAAACAAAAAAAATAGCCCAAACCAAAACAGCGGTAAAATAAATAAATACATAAATAAATAAAATAAAAACTTAAAAGGGCAAAGGCGGTGTGGGGAAAGGGGGATGGAGGAGCAGCCTCGGGGGCTTGGGGTGGGGGGTGCAGACTCCACAGGGGATTTTCGCTGGCTTTAGGTGATACCCGTTAAGATTTGCGGGTTTAGAGCGTCTCGGGGCCGCTGTGAGGAAGGATTTTAAGACCCGCCCGGCCCCCTCAGATACCAGTCGCCCTCCTAATCCCTTTGATTTGCCATATACTCCGCTGGCATTTCCACAAACCTGAGGCATTAATGCCTCCGAGCTGAGGGTCGGGGAGGGCTGGGAAGCAGAAACATTTTAAGCTCCATTAGAAAGGGCAAAAAGTCAGCTGGCTTTGAAATGAGCTCGCTCAGCGGGAGCGGTGGAAGCATTTCCAGGAGACAGCGGGAAAGCATTTGTTTTCTTGGCTGGCACCGAAGCGCCGGCTCCCCGTGCCGTGCACAGTCCTGGCCTTCTGCGGGGTCATCGCACCTCGGCGCCTGCCAGCCACCCCTCCTGGCCTGCCAGCCACCCCTCCTGGCCTGCTAGCCACCCCTCCTGACCTGCTAGCCACCCCTCCTGGCCTGCCAGCCACCCCTCCTGGCCTGCTAGCCACCCCTCCTGACCTGCTAGCCACCCCTCCTGGCCTGACAGCCACCCCTCCTGGTCTGACAGCCACCCCTCCTGGTCTGCTAGCCACCCTTCCTGACCTGCTAGCCACCCCTCCTGACCTGCCAGCCACCCCTCCTGACCTGCTAGCCACCCCTCCTGGACTGACAGCCACCCCTCCTGACCTGCTAGCCACCCTTCCTGGCCTGCCAGCCACCCCTCCTGGCCTGCCAG
The DNA here is from genome assembly GCA_004320125.1 of Scolopax mira. NCBI lineage: Eukaryota > Metazoa > Chordata > Aves > Charadriiformes > Scolopacidae > Scolopax > Scolopax mira. The sequence goes on from BJBW01008186.1 coordinate 28,038, forward strand.
CCACCCCTCCTGGTCTGCTAGCCACCCTTCCTGACCTGCTAGCCACCCCTCCTGGTCTGCCAGCTACTCCTCCTTGCCCCCCAGCCACCTGCCCTGGCCCTCCAGCCACCCCTCCTGTCCCCACAGCCACTCATCCTTCCCCCCCAGCCACCCCCCCTGGCCCCCCAGCCACCCCTTCTCACCGCAGGAGGAATTTGGCGCTGCCAGGGAAGAAGCAGCCTCCTCTCCTCCCTTTGACTGGCCCGTGGTCGCACACCTCCCTGAGGGCTGGGTGAGCAGGGTCAGAAAATGATCGTAAAGACTTGCGTCCAGAGACCAGATTTTTTTTTGTTTGTTTTTTTTTATTTTTTTTTTGTTATTTTTATAATGCAACCCACTTTTCAGGGCCGTATTTTTTATTTGGTTTTTTCCCAGTGTCTCCCACTTTGCATAATCCCCTTTCTGCCCAACTCTACTCGCAAACACTGACCAGTCTGTTTGTGATTTCTCGACCTCTGGGCTAATTCTCATAAATAAAACGGAAGCCAAAGCACGAGACAATGCCTGACAGCGAAGCCAGGGCTCCACAGCTCAGAGGGCAGCTTGCCCCCAGCTCTGTCACTCTGCGGGTCTCAGAGCCCTCACTGGGGGCTGGTCCCTGCTCTCGTGGAGCTCAGGGGGTGGTGGGTCTCGGAGTGGGGGAGCCAGAGAGCTCCGCTGTGATTTGTAGCAAGCGGCCCTGCGATACAGAAACCAGAGCCATTTTTCTCCTGCTCCCCCCAGGGCTTCCCAGGGGCTTGGAGCCCGTCTGTCTCCCCTGGTGAGGACACAACCCCTGGTGCTGGTTTGGCCACGCTGAGCTGCAGGCTGAACCCAGGGGCGAGTGTCTTGTGCTCAGTGTGACAGGGACATGGAGGGCCACCATGCACCCTTGCCTGCACGTCAGCCAGAGGGAGGCTTCACAGAATGACATGGGGCTGGAAGGGACCTCTGGAGATCATCTAGCCCAACCCCCTGCCAGAGCAGGACCACCCGGAGCAGACTGGACAGGAATGCATCCAGGTGGGTTTTGAGTATCTCCAGAGGAGATTCTCCCACGGGTTGACAATGACGTTTGGTGTTGGGGCTGCTCCTGTCCTCATGAGAGATGCAGAAATTCCCCAGGGGAACAACCTGGTCCTGTGACATCTCTGCAGGACTCTCCTATCCCATGTAACTCCTGGTCCCTTCCTCAGCTGCAAACAAACCTCCCTGGGATTCAGTCACCTCAGCACACCCATTTCTTTTCTTCTTTCTTTTTATAACCTGAATTCCTGCCAGCTCCCAATGCAAATTATTACGGCCCTGGTTCACAATGGAGCAGGAAGGCTTTCCACTGGAAAAGCATTTGGTTTTGAAAGTTCTCATAGTGCTGGGGAAGCTCACGGGTCGCGGCCAAGCAGGGCAAGATCCCACTTCCAGGAAAGTATGACTAACCCAATTTCCACATTGACTTAGCACACGGAGTGCCCCGGTAAATATAGCACCTCAGAGGCCACGGGGATGGGGTGCTGGGGGTAGAGTTCAGTTAATTTATGGCCGGGCAGCACAAATCAGACGTGGGGTTCAGGCCTTTGATGTCAACTCTGTTACCGTTGCCGGCTCACTGGGTGTGTGAGGTATTAACTAGCACGTGTTAGAGGTTGCAGAGCAGAAGGTTGTTTCCTGGGCAGGCAAAAACTGATGCTGGAGGAACGGGCTGGTGCACCCATCAGAGCTGGTGGGCTGCTGAGAGAGGAAAGCAGGTCTGAGAAGCTGGTGGGGAGGACGTCACCAGTGAAAGAGCTTTTCAAGGTGGACATCTGCAAGTGCATGGTCTGAGCTGTTTAACCTGATTATCAACAGAGTAAGTGTGAGCCAGCCTGTGGCTGTGGTCCTCAACACTCGTTCTCAAAGTTGTTCAGGATGTTGTCTTGGCCACAGAAGACAAATGCCTCTCTTCTCCTGTCTGCACATGCCACCCAAACTCCACACAGGTGAACCAGTGTGGACACGGGGACCTGAAAGAGAAGCTGGGTACTGTTGCTCTCACCTAAAGCTTCTCTGATCGGTCTCAGACAGCTGCTCTCTCCTCTTTCATTGCTCCTTTCCTCCCAACAATCCACCTGGCACTTCCTTCAAAACCAGAGTCTCCTTGTGTGAGGGCTAATAATTATATGTCTCGGTATTTTCAGATAAAACAAAACTAATTTTCTTTAAAATATATGGTGTATGAAGAATGCAGGGTTGGGCAACGTCTTGGCACCGCCCCTCCTGGTTGCACCCACCCAATGTCTCCGTGGCATCACCACTGCTACGTGAATGAAGATACCTCAAAGCTGCCCCGTGCACCACCAACCACCCGTGGGACTTCTCCTCCAGTGACTGCAGTGTATGACAAGGGAACTGCCGCATCATTGCCCCGTGGTCTTTTCTGTAGATTTAATTTAAGAAAGGAAATATTTACAGGAGCATCAAAAGCATTATAAGAAAAGCTTTCCTCCCTTCCAACTTTTGGTTCCTTTCAAAGAAAAGGCGACCGGGATCTGTGTCTGAAAGTGTTCACGTACACCTAAAAGAAACAAACAGCAGCCTTGTTATTTACCGTGTCCAAAACCCACTGGAAACTGGACAGTATCCCACTAAAAATACCAAAAATGAAAAAAATCTTGTGTAACGGGGGAAGCAAAGGAAGTGCAATGCAGTGATTAAGGCAGGCGCAGGACTGCCAGGAGGTCTTTCTGGCAATGGTTTTATTCCTGGCTTTACCACAGGCTTCCCCTGTGAGGGAGCAGGCGCTGGAGGGCCTGACAGCGTAGGGACATCTCCAGGAGCTGTGTCTGGGGTTGCTCCTGAGGGGTCAGGACTTTGCTCTTGGGGCAGCTCATCAGCTGCTCTCTAAAATCCCAGCCACGGAGCGCAAGGCCACAGGATGGCCCCGTCTGGGATCGGGTCTGGGGAAAAGCCACCATGGGAAGGTTGTCCCCTGCTGGAGGGGAGACAGGGATCCCCTTGGCCGTGGCATCGCTGCCTCTGGGTGGGCTGGCTGGTTCAGCTGGGGACTGTGCAGCTGGAACAAAGCAGGGGTTTAACTTATGACTTTCTGAGCCCACATCTGTCCTCCTCTGCACTTGCAGTCCCTCCTCGTGTGGTCACAGTGGAGGCTACTGGACTCTGCAGAGCTGCCCTCATTGAAGGACACCTTCTTAGGGGCAAGAAGGCAACGGGATTGAGATGCAGAGGATCGTTTGTGGTCTAAGCAAAGGGGCTTTGCTTTCTGCTCTCATCACTCACCATCTGAGTTCCCTTCCACGTGCAGGATGAGGGAGGTGGTTGAGGGAAGGGCACAGACCCAGAGGCACCCGCTGCCCTATTTGCACCCATTGCACATTAGAGGTGACCACCCTGGGGTGTCTGTGTCCCCCCCGGCAGCCGCCTCACCAGGCTCGTGTAACAGACACAGCCCTGGCTGCACAGCAGATCTGTCGCAGGGATTATCTGCTCGTTTGAAGTGAAATTTAGCTGGTCTTAATCAGAAATCTACCCTCATCGGGTTCGCATTAGCTTGTGTGGAGGTAGTAGTTTCACACGCTGACATGGTAGCAATTAAGTGACTCGCTACTGGTTCTTACCCCAGGGTAAAACTCTGTTTTGTTCCTCGCAGATTAGTGGGGCTGTGTGAGTTTCCACATAGTTTTCTTTCCTGTAGACCCTGGCTGTTTCGTGTAGAACCCTCTGGGACTGTTTATTAGACCACACAAACGGTAATTATTTCCCAAAGAGGCAGACAACGTTCCAGACCTCTAGCATAGCCAGTTATAAAAAATGTTATGAATCTGAACATGGGAAGGGTTTTCACTAAAGCCAAAGAAGCCTTAAAACTACACAAACACGGGGAATGAAATATTTTTGAACGGCGGGAACAGAAGAGAAATATTTGTTTCAAAATCCATCACTCTGCCTTTCTTGGCACGGGAGGTGAGAGCAAGGGAGAGCTGCTCCTGAGCCCCCCTTAATTTCCTCCCTCGGCTCCCTCGCTTGAAGAAAGCCACAAACCTCATCTTCTCTTCATGTAAAACCCTCCCGGGGGACCCAATTATAGCCTGGTTACCCCTCACATGAGCCCACTGGGAGAACTCACGTTTATTTTAAGGCTGAGGCTGAAGGCCTGGCATGTGGGAAGGTGCTGGATGTCTCCTGCCCTTGGAAACAGCACTTTGTAATAAAGGAAGACGTCCCCATGAAAAAAAAAAAGGTGAGATCCCCAAGTTACAGCTGATCAAGGCGAGCACACACACAATCAATTATCCAACTGAAACTGAGCCCCTTGTCACTACGAAAGCAAATGCTTCTCATAAGACGAGCTGCTCTCAGATTAATTTTCAGCATATGACAGCTTTTCATCTGGAGGACCACATGCCTCTGTGTGGCAACTATCTTTTCCTAAACCCTATGTCTTGTAATGAAAGGGCTGCTCCATTAATTTCTAGAGTTCCCTCCTGTGATGCTCTGAGGGAGTCACGCAGGGGAGGATCTTATTCCAAACCCATTGTCTTTCTCTTGAGGTTTGCATCAGCCGGGAGTGAATTAATTTCATGTGAATTGAGGGGCAAAATTCATACCTATTACCTCAAAAATGTAAAATTACATCGCCAAAATTTCTTCCACCTTCTAGATCAAACCATAAAAATACAGGAAGAAGAAAAATTAATAACAATTTGCTGCCTGGTCAAAGGTAATAGAAGATCACATTACCTCGCTGTTTATCTTGTTAATGTAACATTAATCTCATTAAGTCATTTCATAACAGGCTGACATACATTGATCCCAAATATACAGGGAGTTCACTTATTGCAAGAGAGGACAAACCTAAGATAACATTGCTGATGGAATCGGGCAACTCCTCTATGGTATATGAGTCCCCTGAAAGCTGTTTGAGGAAACATGGCCCCAGCAAGGTTTTTTGATGGGAACCCACCTACCTTGGACCCTTGGCACCCCCCCCCAGCACAGAAAATGCAAGGGAGGGGCAGATGCAGGAAGGCCAGGATGAGTTTTCTCAGCTCTGATGTCTACTTTTCTGAGGAGCTGCAACACACAAATACAAACAACACATGAAGCAAGGAGGCCGGCGTTTCTGACAAGCTCAGCTTGGATCTTCACAGCAATCGCCACGGCAGCTGTTAAACCCATAGAGCTTTGAAAGGCAAACATTAACGCTGGCAAGAAAAGATGATGGCAAATCCAGCTGTGAGCCACCAGCTGAGGATGTTCTTGAGATAGCGAATGGGCTGCTGCAGAGACCTGCCTCCTGTCACGTTTGTGGGCTGGGAGAACGTCCCCACTGCTGCTTGAGCCTCCTGGGGCAGCCCAGAGCCATCTGGCTCTCCTTTGCTGGTACACGCTTTTGACAGAATGTCTGTGGCACCACTTGGAAGAGGTGTCCACCCCAAGGCTGGATTTCCAGGTCAGAGACCCAGTTCTCCATTAACACCTTTGTCATCTGGAGGGGCGGGAAGGTCTCGGCTGCAAGCTGTACCTGGCTAGGAATCAGTCCACTCACTTCTTCTTTAAGAAGGTGCATTTTAATTTTAGTTACCCTGCATCAAACTCATCCTGCTACCAGCGGCAGGGTGGTGGCATGAATCAGGCCTGTGGGAAACCAGCCATAGGCCTTGGTAGTCTTGTGGCTGGCTCTTCACAGCTGGGGTTACCTGTTAGCACCTCCTGCGTGCCCTTATACCTTGGCTCTGTGCTGGGGAACACTCCTCCTCCTCCAGGTCCACGGGATCCTGCAGGCTCTTTGTCTGTCTCTGTAATTAATAGGACTATCTCTGACATTAGCAGAGATTACCCATTAGGGTAATGGCTATTTTTATATTCTTCTAGCACTGATTGGGAAGGTGGTGTACATTGCCCCAAGGAAGATGGGGGGGGTGTGGGGTGTGCACGTGCCAAGAAATTTCATGGCTAACACAACAGTAATGGACTTTAATGCCATCCTCCACAGTTCCACCAACAGAGTGAAGAACAACACAGAGCATTTTCCACATTAGTGCCTTCAAATCCAAACAGACTCCCCGTCTTCCTCTTGCTTTCAGTTTAGGTGCTGTGTTTCTTTCCAGAGACACAAGTGACAGAGACTGCAATGGGTGCCATCTCAATGGCTTTCTAAGCTTATCCCACACCAGAGGAGACGTGTTGTGTTTTGTAGGGCTTACAGAGTACTAAGACAAAATCAACTCACCGCTCAGAGGAGGCTGGGAACAGAAATTCTTGTTCCAACCCTTAGATCATTCCTGACAGCAGCTACCGCTTACGTTTATTGCTGTTTACTTTTCAAGCAGTGTCTGTAGGGAGGGTTTGCCTGGAAGTTATAATATTCCAACTGGTTTGTTCCTTTCAGCAGCTCCTTCTCTTTTACTGGTCCAAGGTAACAACCTTCTTTCCGTATTCTTCTTTCCATATTTTCTTTCTCCCCCGCCCTGCGGCAGAACCACTCTCTTAGATTATGTATATGTATGTTTCCCATTAGCCAAAGCTACCCTAACCCCCCCCCAACACCTCCCCCAGTATTTATTAAAAATTATAACAATGAAGATATCAACTTCCAGTTTGGAGCCACAAGAATGATGTTCCCCCAAAGTAAATGCTGGCCTTGGCTGTGCCACGGTCAATATTTACCCTCAGTAAAATAAATCTTGCTGACAACCAAAACCTGAAGTCAATATTGGCTTGCTGTAATCCAGCTGCTATAAAGTAATCAGTTTCCTTTATATTACCTCAATGCTTTATGCAAATATTTTCAACTTAGCAGTGGGCTCTGCATTCCTGTAAGCGTGGGCCTGGAGCCACCCCCCATTTGCCATCATCACAAACCCGGGCTGAGAGCTCTGCTCTCTCGGCCACCAGCTGCGAGTGGCTGCATCGACTCTGATCGGGGACCTGCTCCGAGGCCCAGGACTCCAGTCTCCAAGAGTCTTCCACATCCTTAAGAGAGGCAAAGTTTGCAAGGAAAGGGAATGTCTTTTACTAGATCAGATGATATAGCTGAGAAAGTGGATCAACTGGGCACACAAGCCTTAGATGTGAAGATATTGACTCTTCCTAAAAACCCTGCATCTCATTTATTTAGACCATCAGGGCTGCAGCGATATCACTGCTCCTACTAACTCTAAGGAGAGAAATAATTTCTTCCTCCTGATCCATGGGGAACCATTTCAGTACTCGAGACAGACTCCTTTTAAATGGATTTTCTTTGGTAACCAAGTTTGGGCAACCGTGTCACTTATCTGCCTTGCTCTTCATCCGTCTGTTGGTCAGTCACCCCCCACTCAGTAAGGTTGGAGCCTGTTGGCCAACACCCACCACCTTTGACAAATGGCAGATTCAAACTCGTCAAGATCCTGCAGGCTTCCTGCAAAAGTGGTGAAGAAGAAGGGCCTAGATTAGTCTTCCATTGCCCGTGCCAGAGGTGTCAGCACGTCCAAGCCCTTGTGCCCACCGCAGCGCCGTCTGCCTTGGGGCCACGTGCCAGCCTGCGGCCACCAGCAGCCGCACCGAGGAGCCAACTGGGAGGTACAGGTGTGGGGCCGGTACCGACATGTAGAGCATCACTCCACAGGAAACAAGGTTTGATTAATTTTGCTGACCTTGGAAAAGGCAAAGTTTTTTACATTTTTGTGTGTAACTGAGTATACTACACCCAAACACACACAGGAGAAAGCTGAAATGACGCCGTTGACTTAATTTGTAGTTCCAAAAGGGGTGGGCATCTTTGCAGAGCAGAGCATTTTGCCATTACTGTGACCAATGGGCCCAGAAGCCCCTCTTGTAGCTGGAGCTGTGTTGTTCCACAGTTGCAGTGGCTGTTCTGGACACGGCCACGGAGTCTGAGTGCAGCTCCCTCGGGCAACGACACCAGCCTTAAATAGGCTTTGCATATCAGGACAGAAATCACGAGCAGCTTTCCATATTCAGTGAGAAAACAGGAAAAAGAACAGAGAGCTTTTGAATGACTCACTGATGGGCTGGGATTTTTTTGTCCTTGCTGGACCTTTTTCATTTCTAAATATAAATAATGAGTTGCGAGAACTAAAAAATCACTAGCTAGGTTAAGTCCTGATGAAGTTTTTGTAATTGAAAAAAATGTTACAGTGCACAGAGTTGCTCTGCTAGATTATTTTTCCTTTGGTTCAGGTTACTTATGCAAAGATGTTGGTGGTCCTCCCAAATCCTTAAAAGATATCTGAACACAGCACTCGCCACTCCCTGCAGTGCAATTTTTGCCCGATTAGCAATCTCTCTAGGAGGTCAGTGGCTGGAACAGTTTATGAGTTGTATTATAAAAGAAATAAATAATGTTAGTGTTTAAGGCCAGTGGAAGACCTCAGGTGCCAAAAGCTGCAGACTCCATAGTTAGTGCTACATCAAAGCCTATTTTCCCCCTCAGTAATGCTGTAGCCAATCCCAAGGAGAGGATTTCCCTTTCCACCAGGAAAAGGGAAATCAGACAGGACACTGCTCAGGACTATTTGCTTGTCGTGGTTGCCAAAGATAAAAATCTGGGGCCAAGGCAGAGGTTGTTTAATGGAACTAATGAAGTTAACGACGCACATGTCCATATTGCCACAGGGTGCTGCCTCGCTCGCCACCTGCTCCTGCGTGAAGCAGGTCGTGGTGCAGGGTGGACTCTGCAAGTCTTTGCCTCATTAAGCTTCTCCATGTTCACGGCGGGTGACCTCAGCTCCAAGGCAGACTGTGCTTTGTGACCTCCTGGAGCACCACGAGTGCCTGCTCATCTGCAGAGGGCTGGGTCACCAGCTGCTTGGTCACATCTCTCTTCAAATTCTAGATCCTTATCTCGTTGAAAGCTGGATTGCAAATATTTTCCCAATTTACCTACCTTGTATGAACAAAAGCAGCATGTGCATGGTGGTATGAGGATGCTCGCTCTAAAGCTGTGCACAGTGACTGTAAAACACTTATTTCCATGGCAGGAAAATTACCCAGCCTTGCCCTGGGTCAGCCAGCCAGCCTGTACCCTCGGTAATTCAAAATATTTTCCTGTACCCTGAGCTGGAGAGGGAATCATGAGACAAGTAAACCAGAACGGAGGCTCAGTCTCTAAGAAAAATAGGATTGGGATATCACACAAATGACAACATTCAAGTTTTAATGTGACACTCGAAGAGATGCACTTCAAAGCTGAGCTGAGTCACAGGGAAGTGTTTCACTGTTTCCAAACCCTGGGACTTGTTTTCCCCACAGACAGACAGGAAAACCCCAAACTAAATAGACTGAGGATACTTCAATTCTCCCTGACGCAAATAAAAACAAACCAAAAGTGTAGAAATATAGGAATTTCCCAGAGGGTGGAAATTTGGATTTTTACCTATCTGTGGTCCCATGACGGCAGAGCGGACTGACAGCCGTCGCTTTGGGCTTTTCCTTAGACCTTGGCAGAGCTGTAGAGGAACACACAGGCTACACCTACTCAGAATCACAGGATCACCTGGGTTGGAAGGGACCTTTTAAGATTATCTACTACAACCAGTGGAAAAAAAAAAAAAACCGCTCAAAAAACCACACAACCCACAAATGAACAAAAAACCCCAAAACAACCCATACAAACCCCACACCACACCCAAAACACCACCAATGCACACTGATCCACATCCCTGAGCACCACGTCAACTTATCTCTTGAACACCTCCAGAGATGGTGCCTCAACCCCCTCC
>BJBW01008187.1:0-25836 GCA_004320125.1 Scolopax mira
AACATCCAATTAGATAAGAAAGTCAAAATAGATTTATTTGGAAAAAAAGAAAACAACCCACAGTTTTATCTGGACAGCAATGAGCAGGAGGTGGACAACAAAGAGCAGGAGGTGTAAGGAGGTTTTGGTCAGCTGGCTGCTCCCCAAGATGCATCTCAGAATCACTTCATCCTTAGTAATCACGGACTACTGCTGTTGTTCCTTGATAAAGCAACCTATTTTTTCTCCAAAGTTAGATGCTAAATTAGTGGAGAAGAGGAAATGCCTTTTATTCATTAAGGCAGGTTGTATCCACTCAAGGGACTTTTCACAAGGCAGCCATGCAGAACGTGAGATTCTCCATCTAAATGGGGACATGGTGGCTTGCTTCCCTGACCATTAAGGAAAGATTTCATAACAGAATAACAGCTGTACAGATCAGACAACCACCATTGTTTGGTTTGTCCACATTTTTTGCTACAGTCTTTTCTCATTCCACTGCTGGTTTGTGGTCACAGTAAGTGGGCTGCAGCTGGTCTGGGAAACCACAATAAACAGGGCCGTAGCCCCTAAGGGGTTACACGCTGCAAGTAACACAACCAAATGAAAGTCCCAAATCATGCAAAAATGGTGTGATCAAGCTGAGTGAGAAGAGGCTCTTCTGGGGGTAAAGAAAAAAAAGAAAAAAAAGCAAGTAACTTCCACACCATGTCATACTGGAGAGTGCCACGGTGGGAAAGAAAAGTAGAGGTGGTCTCTATGACTTTTCATTCAGTTTCACCTCTCTAGACCTTGGTCTATACTGGAGGTGATAATTCATACATTTTGATAATTTTTCTCTCATATTTATTCCTTGTAATTAAACTTTAATCACCATCTTATGGCTTTGCACAATGTGTGTGGATAATTCTATATGAATTTTTACGATTCCACCGGACATTAGTTTACTCAATGAAGGTAAGTTCACCTAATTTGTGAAATACATGCCAATTAAAACCTGTACGTGATGGTAGCTTACTGGGCTTGGCTGACACTTTTCTCTGGTAGGATCTCAAACTATTTTATCAACTTTAATGAATAATTCACATCACCTCTGTTTGGGTCATGTAAATCCTCAGAAGTTTAGGTGATGACTGGAAGGTTGTATGACAAATGCATGTCTACTTGAGCACTTAAAAATATGCTTACTTTTAAATATGAGCACTTCTCTGACTTCAGAAACATTTCACAAGGAATATCACACGAAATTCCATTTAAAGTTTTGAAAATGATAAGTTTGCCATGTAACTAGTAAGCATCCAGATTATTAGGTAGTAAAAGATTTTATCATGTGAGTTGTCTCACTGATTCAGTGATTTTGACAGTGAATGTGGCCAATTCATAACCCTATGGATTTGGTTAATTTTTATAACATTTTTCAGCAGGGAAATAGTAAATAATGTTCTTTTGGGGTTGAGTGCAGGCATACTCACAACACCCACAGTGCGTCTGCTTGATGTAAGTCACATTTTCAAGGCTTTCTTCATAATGGGCTGTCAGAGGTATGTAATGAACAAAAAGGAAATCCTATATTGTGGAGAGCGTCCATTTGATGACAAATACCTTAATCATATTTATTCATTCATGAAAACTTCCATTGCCTTTTATTGTGGTGTGCATAGAAAGAATTACGAACTAAATCTAAAATGATGTAAACAGATCCATTTTAATATCAGGTTGTTTCATATGGTTAAATATCATCTCCCCTGCCATCACCAAAAGGAGCAAGTGACATTATCCATTTCTAGGACTGTGTACTCCTGTGCAGTATCAGGACATTTACAGGCATTACATAATGTATGTGTACAGATATTAATGCTGCAAGACCTCACACCTGTCATGAGATGCTTTTAATGAGAAAGACACATGTCTGCTCCAGTGACTTGCAGGCTCACATACCACAGAGTAAGGTTTAAGCATGGTACAGGTGGATTTAACACCAATAAAATCAAGAGAACTGCATATTCCCATCTCAAATCTGAACTGACTCACACGACCATTCGTATCAGCCCAAGAGCACAAGACTTTTGTAGAGCTTAATGAAATTCATTTCCTAGTCACTCTAACTCCTTCCATTTATTTCCAGGTCTAATACAGGAACCATATGGAGAGAAGCACAGGAAGATAAGTAGGCGTTGCATTCCATTACTCACCATCTGTTTAGGCAAAGCTGTGCTGAGCGGAATGAGGAACGGGTCACGGCTCCGATGACATTCACAGGTCAGAGCCCTCCCAAGAGCCAACGTGGACTACAGCAGCATCTGGCTGCCAGGGGAGATTTCCCCTGGGGTTACCATGTGAGATGAGGACAGCAAGTGGTTGACTGGCGAGGGAGGAGCAGTGGGTGAAGATAAATAAGTGCCTGAGAAGCCAAAGCCTGTGATGATAGAAGGGATAAAAAGTGAATGAGTGATATCGGGGTGGATAGTAAAGGCATAAAAAGGTATATACCAACATAAGATGCTGATATGCAGGTTTTTATCGCAATTCAAAGCCCTACATTTACTAACGGTTGGAGATTTTCACTGAATTTCACTGAATTTTTAGAATTGGAAGGGACCACAGAGATCATCTAGTTCAACTCTCCTGCTAAAGCAGGATTGCCCAGAGCTAGAGCATGTCAGGAGCATCCAGGCAGGTCTTGGAAAACCTCCAAAGAAGGGGACTCCACGACCTCCCTGGGCAGCCTCTTCCAGAGCTCTGCCACCCTCACTGTGAAGTAGTTTTTTCTCATATTTGAGTGGAACCTCCCATGTTCCAACTTATGCCCGTTACCCCTTGTCCTCTCACTGGCAACCATTTTGCCCTAGGTGTTATAAACTTACAATTCCAACTGGCACGTTGTCAGTGAGACCCTTTCTCAGCATAAATTATAAAAATATAACTGTATGTTAAATCATATGGCATACTTTTACCAAAAATTTGCAGATGAGCTTATCCACTGTAGGACTGTGTTCTCAGGGAGCCTGCCCTGCACTTCCCTGCACCTGCGGAGAGCTGGGAACGGGAGGATCATTACGAGCATTGAGAGTCTTAAGCCAGATGTTCCAGGAATGGAGAAATGTCATCTTTGGTTGGCTGGCCTCTAAAGGCAGGAAAACAGGAAAAAAAAAGGAAGTGTCCGTGTTTGAGCTGGCATGTGCCACGCAAATCCTTGCCTCGTCAGCGCCAGGGCTCTGCTGCTGGCAGAGAGCCGCCGCTGTGCTCTCTGCCTGGGGTTATTGCCACAGACCAGAGAGTGTGAAGCCAACTACAGAACATACCGGGGAGGCTGAAGTGGTTGGGAAATAGGAGCGCACACAAAGGAAGGCAGCAGGAGCCTTACACGATGTCCTAACTCCACGGGTGAGGTGTCACTTCTGTGCTTGGGCCGCTTAGACTTAACGCGCTTCAGCTCTTCGTCAGAAGTACGTGGAAAAAAAAAAAAAAAAAACAAACTCAAACTCAGCAGGTATGTTTACGTCTTACATCTTGTGGTTTGTTACCAAAGTGATTCGTAATTTTTCTTTTTAAGCAAAATGAACTAAATAAAAGTTAGCCCCCAATCTGTTAAATGACCAACTTTGGACTTGTGTATTTCCCAGTATTTCCTCTCAGCATATTAAGCAATACCAGTCCTGCTTACAATTTAGAGCAAGAACTTCCACCTCAAGACAGCAGCCTTGACTCTTAAAGATATACATTGTAGATTGTGGAATGTATTCTAAATCATACATTTCAAACACTTTTTTTTCCAGTTCCGTCTCTTAATTTCCTTTTCAGAAGAGCTACTTGGATACAGTCAGTTCAATAATCATAAATAAATCTTTGTCAGCCACTTCCAACTCCTTTTTCATTAATTCCTGCAAGACTGTCAAAATGTCAGTGGTCTGCAGTGCTTGGTTTCAGAGAGGCCTGAAGGAGGAAGGAAAGCATCGTGGCAAATGTATTATTGAGAACAGGAATATCTCAACTGAATTGCACAAGAGATGCATTTTAAGATTAAAATAACAAACGCTCAGAATGAATGAAAGTGCCTCGATGACGCAGCGGTGACAGGCAGAGAAATGAGTGTGTTATGAAGTTAACATCTGGTAGGTATGGGTTCTGACAGAGTTCACGCTTTTTCACTCTAACGTGAAAGACAAGGACTTCTTTGTTTTCTATTCTCAAATGAAGAAACATCACCAAACGATCACAGGGCAAGTTCTGTGCCATGTAAGTTTCATTGTTCACAGGCTTATTTTAACCAAAAGAACAAAGGGGTATCTACCAGTACTGTTATTAGTAGTTGTGGTGGGCTAGATTTTTTGGAGAGGTCTTCGTTTGTTGTTGTTTTCTTAAATAAAAAAAAGCCAAATCAAAAGTTTCAGGGAGGTGGAGGGGACTGACAAAGGCCATTTCTTTGCCTCAGGGTTAAGCAGGGGGGAAAGTCAGAATGATTAAGAGAAAGCTTCTGTGAAGTAAGGTACAACTAAGATGTACCATGAACTGAAGTCCTTTCCCTCAGGATCATGCTTTATTAATTATCACTGCTTAAATAACCATTTTTGAAAAAAATTTAGGGGATATTCTAACCTTACTTAAAAATCTGAAAGTTACTTACATATCCTTCCTTACGCTTGCTTTATTGTAAGTTCATCACCTCTGTATGAGTTCTCAGTAAGACAGAGATAACTGGCACTTCTTAATTTAATCTTTTTTGCACAAATATAGAGTCTGCCAGGGAGACAGATTTACCTCTGGGTAGCTTGTTCTCAAGAACTGAGGATGACCATGCACTGGAACAGGTTGTCTAGAGAGGCTATGGAGTCTCCTTCTCTGGAGATACTCAAAACCCACCTGGATGCATTCCTGTCCAAGTGGGATGTTTGGACTAGGTGATCTCCAAAGGTCCCCTCCAACCACTACAATTCTGAGATTCTGTGATTTGGGTGATCTTACATCTCTGAAAGAACATTGTGAACAGTTAATTAGAAGATATAATATGTTTTATCTCCTACCTGGTGCCTGTTTGTGGAGCAGATTAGTTGTCCAGCTGAAGTTCTTGTACGGTGACTGAACATGGCAGTTGGGTTGTAACTGCAACTCCTGTGCCTGTGTAGCAGCCTGGTGGGGCAAAAAATCCTATTAAATTTGGAAGCTGCTAAGCATATTCAGTGCTGCATGGAAAGTACCCAGAATCAATTTAAAAATTGCTACATTAAATCTGGGTTAAGTGCAGTCCATTCAACAGTTTATGTGCAGTTTCAATCCATGTGCAACAAAAAAAAAACCCAAACCAAACCTAGAATTGTATATTTCAAACAAACATAAAACTGAATGCTGGGCAAAGGTATAGAAGATCCATATGAGGGGAATGTAGGAAATGTCAGAAGGCTGAGACTACAGGACCCACTACTCCACAATTTTCCTCTCCTTTCCATAACTAACGATGCAAGCACATGAAGACATTTCAGGCAGTTTCAGGCTCTTAGAGCTCCAGCATCTAGATCAAGTACCCAAGCTAGTGACTGGCTATGGATATCTTCCAGAGGTCTGAAATGCAGATCAGGAAATTATATTCAATTTTTAAAAGTGTCAAGGGTTCATTCACAATGTGTTTACCAATATACTTAGAGCATAAGCATTCATCTTTGCATCTTATTTTCCTCTAGCTAATAATGAATCTTTGTATTAACTAAATTGCAGCAATGAAGCTTGTCAAGAACCTGTATATCTAAAAACATAAAAGAGTCACCTTGCTTTTGCC
Source organism: Scolopax mira (assembly GCA_004320125.1). NCBI lineage: Eukaryota > Metazoa > Chordata > Aves > Charadriiformes > Scolopacidae > Scolopax > Scolopax mira. The sequence goes on from BJBW01008187.1 coordinate 5,750, forward strand.
TCTCAGATTTGACAAATAAAAATTCTTTCTAAGAAAAAAACAAGCACATCTTAAACTTTCTTTGGAAAGAAAACAAGCACATCTTAAACTTTCATACTCTTTGAACATAACTGTGCTGATGCAATACACAAGAACATCAACGCTACTAGAGCTTGTGGAATTTTTCACATAGTGTGTATTTTTATAAAGTGAAAATTATATGTGTAATGGAAAAAATAATGTTTTATCTATTTCTTAAGAGGAAAAAAAATCAGATTGCAGTTCAAGTGAAAGAATAAGTTAGGCACAATTTGTTTTTAAATGAAATCTGCTTTGCACAACTATACAATGAATTGAATTTAAGTTGCTCAGGCAAAGTGTGAAACAACTGTGAAGTTGCTTGACAAAGGCTGATTCCATAATGAATATCTGAGCTTACATTTGAACAGAACTTAGACATTTTAGTTCCCCTTTCTCCTTCTATCTGCATTCAGTTTCTGTAGACTATGATGTCTTTATGATGGTAGCGTGATTCTATATTTCTCCTAGAGGACTTACTGCAATGTCATTGATATTTGAATAGCATATTTTAGCAATACAAAAACATCACAGTAATTACAGAAGAACTTATTATTTAGAACAGGGCCTCATGTAGGAAGAAAGTAACTTTTTCAGTGATACCGCTAAAAATTACCACACTCCTGTATTCCACAGGTCCAAAAGAGATGTGTAAATCTTGAAGTAGAGAGTTCATCCCTTCCTGCCCGTGCACTGGATTTAAGCCTAAATCAAAACAAAACTGTCAATTGTGAAGTGGTTTTGATATCATCCTGTAAGCAGCAGCTGGCTCTGAAGCATAATCAAAAATTGCCCAAGTCTATCAGAGATGTTTAAGACAATCTCTTAAATGGATCTGGGCCATTTCAAACTCATAATGAAATCACAATCCAAACAAGTTTCATACACAGCTGACACTGGTCTACACTCAACCGATAAGAAAAAATTAGATATTTCAGTCTCAAAAGTGGCAGAATAGTTACCCGCAAAGCAAGAAACATGAGGCAGGATGGATCATGAAGCTATTAACTGTTATGGTAGGTATGGTTTAGCCAGCTGAATTTGGCATCTACTACCATATATAATTGCCTGGATCATGAGAGTAACGTACAAAGAAAAACTTTGAAGAGATCACTGTGAATTGAAGGCCAACTTAAATGCAATGTGCTACTTGAGCTGAGAAAATGTAAGCCTACACCCATGCTCTGGATATCTTTGTTATATTATCCTACAGAACAAGTGAAGAGAGTTTGCTAGAGAATTGAGAAATTAGACAGTGTTTCCCACTTAATAGATGTTTTACTGGATGATGGTAGTTAAAAGATCTCTCCAGTAACAGTAATTATTTGCATTCCTAAGCACGCTTGTGGGTTATGCACAATGGCACACAGGCTGTTAGGACAGATATTGCAGGTGTTAATTCAAAGTTTAAATAACAAAAATCTATAGCACAATGACAAAAATCTTTAGAAGAATCACATCTGTAAAGCTAGTGAATTAATATGCTGACTGGGACTTGCTTCTGACAGGTCCAGCTCATTACATGCAGATACCCTGGCGCGACTGAGTCTATCGGGAGTCTAAAAGTCTCTGAGAATGTTCGGAGTGACATTTGGGATAACAGGGAGGAATTTCAGCCAGGTCTTTCGTATGCCCATTTGCTGCTTTTTATTTTTGGCTCCAAGTGCGTGCCAAGATCAAATTCCCAGACTTTCTGGGCGCCCGAGCAAATATTGTTAGACCCAGATTTGGAACGTTCATACAGCACAGACGTAGCACGTTACTGTACGTGTCTGCTGTCACCCAAAGGCAGGTGGTGAACCAAGGGTGGCCTGTGGAGCCCTGTGCAGCCTTCGAGCATGACACCTCGTCAATGATGGGCCACGAGATAGTCACAAAGGATAACTTTACCCTGGGGAGATTAATCTCCCATGTATCCCCTAACTGACTTAGGGAGTTTGTCCCCTACAACAACCTTAGGGAAGGGGAGACAGAGGTTCCTCTACTTGGCTATTTAGTGACTAGATCAGAGTCCTTTAGGGAAAACTCTCTCCCCGCCTTTACTGTGGAGAAAGACTGCAATGCTGAGCTTGACTCAGTTAACAACAAAAATCTAGGCTACAATTTGCATTTCAAATCACCATTTCCTGCTCCCTCCCCTCCCTTTACACAGGAACCTGGTGATAGGACGAGGAGCAACGCCTTCAACGTTGGGTGGTGAGGGTGGTGAGACACTGGAACAGGTTGCTCAGGGAAGCCATGGTTGCCCCATCCCTTGAAGTGTTCAAGACCAGATTGTATGGGTTTTGAGTAACCTGCTCTAGTGGGAGGTGTTCCTGGCCATGGCAGGGGGTCTGAAATTCAACGATCTTTAAAGTCCCATCCAACCTGAACCATTCTATGAGATGAGATAAAACTGTAATGGAGCAGCGCACCCAGGAGTTATGGCAGGCTGCTCTCCCAGTACAGCTTCCAAAACCAAAATTAAAAACTATGCTTAACTCAAGAGGGGTTCTAAGGGCAGGGACAACCCTCTCAGTACTACCTTTTCTGAAGGAGATTCAGCCAAGTAGATATACAAATGTCTAAGATGCCAGCTGCCATCTAAGTCTCATTAACTTTCACGAGAAAGATACTGCTGCCTTTTTTTATGATAAGCAGCCATCTGTAATTTTAAACATCCAGAGAAATTAAATTCTTTCAAAGATGGATTTTTACTCCAGTTACGTAGACTTTCTTTTTCCTAATGAAGCTAATACCTTCACTCTGTTCTTCAGAACATAAATTTGGGAAAGATAAAGGTAATAGAATAGATAATTATTGTTGTAAGAAGAAAAAAAGAAATCAAAGCTTTTTAATTAAAAAAAGACAGACTTAATTCTACCTCAGTTCTTTATAGCAGTACCTGTTTTAACAGTACTTTCATGACCGATGCCAGCACCAGGAGAGAAATTGCAAAATTTCTTAAGGGTCTTTTTTTTGTTGTTTTGTTTTCTATTTCCTTCTCCTTCTTTGTTACAGGCTTGCTTCACCTTATTAAAGTTATTTGCCTGGCTTAATGCCTTAAAACAGTAAGTGGGATTTACAGCACTTTAGCAGCTTAAGATGAAGTCCCAGTGAAATGGGAAAAAATAGAGAGAGCAACAAACAAACAAGAAAAAAAAAGGGGGGAGGGGAAGAAAAAAAAGGGGGAGCCTACATCCCAGACTGTCTTAGTTTGAGATTATTTGATCAGGCTACTTATAAATTTATTTATTCAAGGGAAGTAATTTTCACCCAGTGTCTAAATTTTTTTTACCCAATTTAAGCTAACAGTTATGATTCTGAAAATGTTTGACACTGAGGAAGAATTGCCTTAATCACAGCAAACACATACTTTAGGAGAATAATTGCTTTGGGGAAAAAAAAAAAAAAAAGAAAAAAAAAAGAACTGCAACTTAACTTCAACTGATATGGACTGCAGCACCAAATCGTATATGATGTGTCTACTTTTAAAACTTGCTATTATCATTCACTGCCAGTGAATAATAGAAATATAAAACCATTTAAATACAATATTGTAGCAATTTTTTTTCATATTTGATAAGTAACTGACTAAAAATATACACATAAAAATCCATGTTAAGGTTAATAATAAAAAATGAGCTTACACCCAACAGCGATATAAAGCTGTATCTTTACATTATAACACTTTGGACATTGACAGTAATTATTTTTAGAACTAGTTTTGAAAATGAAATGGGGAGAAGAGAGAGGGAAGATATCGCTCCTGGCTACTTGAAATAAAACAACCTTTTCAGGCACATGGCCACTGTTGCCATTTTCCCTCTTAATATTTTATATAAAACAGATGCTTTTTCAGGTACTGGCCAAAATCCAATCTAGCATGAAACAAAAGTCATGTAGGGCATTCAGTTTTAAACATATTCTTTCAATATTTAGTTCCCTGTCTTGCAAACACACAGACAGAACTTCCACACATAGGTAGACTTACTGAACTGCAGACTTGACTGGATCAAGATAAAAATATTTACATACCTATATATACATAGATACGTGTATGTACATATTTTATATATATATGCCTCAGTATATGGAAACTCATTCCAGCCACAATTTTGGTAAACATAAACTGGTCCCTCTGTGAAAATGGAGTGGCAAAGATATTTAGACTTTCATGAAACAAAACAAACCACACTGATGGTTTGCATTATCCTTATCTCCGATTTAAACCCCAGATTTTTTAGGATGAATGATTTAAGGAATTTATGACACGTGATCAGATTTGTCTATTCCATATATTTCACATTATTAAGGCTTGCTTTCACACTTGGTGCTATTTGTTTAATTTATTGACTAGCATAACTTTCGTGAACATTTCTGAGTATTTGGAGGACGTGAATAGATTTAGAATTTTATTGCTGCTTCAAGAAGGTGAAGAAGTTAAGACTGTTGTTTTTATATGCATTTTAAATTCACAGAATCACAGAATCATCGTGGTTGGAAGGGACCTCTGAGATCATCAAGTCCAACCAAAAAAAAAAACCAAAACAAAAAAAACCACACCCAACACCCCACCACATGGCTATGCAAATTTATTTCTGGGAATTTCTCAAAGACCATTCTGAGGTTCATCTCTCAGACTAAGAAAGAATATTTTAATTAAACTCTTTTCCCATGCCCACCATTCATAAGAACTCCATATGACACTCAGGGATCTTCCTAGGAAAAATACCAGAAGTTGATTTTGAAACACATTACCATTAGTCTTTAAGTTTACAAGGGAGGGATTCTCTTAATTATAAAAATCTTGTAAAATTATGGCGTTAGTGATAATTCCCAGAGCGTGAACAAATGTTGAAATTGAAAGCAGGTACGCCCAGAATAATTACGAGAGCTAGGAACATAGTAGAGTTATTACTGGTATGTTTTAGAAAGATAAAATATATACAATTATAATGTAGATAGAGATCTGTGCTAAAATAAAGACTGCCAAAATGCTCCAGCCTACTGAATTTAAGTCTTCCCTCTTCTAGACAGGCACATACAGAGCAAGAAAATCCTTAGTTAATATGAGAATTAAGCACATGTAAAATTGCTTTTTCTGGCCAGAGGCAGCATTACTTGTGTCTTTAAACTGACATTCTGAAACATTACATATAATTGGGGCCTTACAAAAGAATATTAGGAAGCATAGGGAAAAAACTCAACAAAAGAATAGAACGAAGGGAGAGGGGAACTGTGAACAAAATTTACATATATTTAGTGAAATAATAAGGATACTTCACACTTTTAGAACACATTTCTAGATTTTTCAGTTAGGAGTCAAAGACTATTTGAAGCTGTCTCTTGCAATATAATCTATTGAAAAACACTAATAAACAGTTAAAGGTCATTAAAGGAGAATATATATACTGAATAGACTAAGTGGCATAAGAAGAAAACATTTTTTCGACCCACATATAATATAATATTAAAGCAGTGGAGGTATAGCTAGCTGTCTCATGTATAACGCCCCAGCACTTTAAGGAAATACATCCTACAGATTACAGAAAGACTTATTTTATTGAATCATGGAATCATTTAGGTGGGAGAAGACCTATAAGATCATAGAGTCCAGCCATAAACCTAACTGTGCCGAGTCCACCACTAAACCATGTCCCTAAGCACCATATGTACACATATAGGATCATCTATCTTTTATCATACTCTAAGGATCACCTTCTATAAATAGCTTCTTGTTTCTATTTCTTCTAATTGTTATTCCTCAGATTCTAGTTCCCACTCACAAAATGTCATTTGTTGAGGTTTCAGCAGCTTTCCAAACTTCTAGAATATAGGCATCTCTAAAGAGGAAATCAATTTGGAAAAGATTTCCTGAATTTCATTATGGTTTCTCAATTAAGCATGTAATATTCTTAATGAAGCCAATGGAAGTTTCATTCACCTGCCCTGTGGCCCAGTTTTTTCATCCTGCTCCCAGTTAATGGCATAGTTATGAAAACCTATGTCTCCAGTAGCAAAAACAGCTATTCCATAATTACTATTAAACAAACCAAGAGAGCAATACAAAATATGGCAACCAAATTCACCACTGCATGTTAATATTAGACTACTATGTAAAATGTTAACTCTTGTCTTAATAAAGCTCTAATTTCACTTTTTCTTGGACAGCCATGTCATGGCCATAAGCCCTGAAAGCCATCTGTTTTGAGAAATAAAGTAAATTTCTAACCTCTCTACAGGGTCCCCACCATTCTCCAAATGAAAAAAATCATTATTCATTATTGTCTTCAGGGAGAGTAGCTTTTAACAGATATATAAGCAGTTACTCTAATCTTACGTACCGTCAATAGAGATAAGTAACACAGATTTTGCTCTGAGTTACACTCTTGTATTTCTTGTACTTAGTCTCTTGTTATGCAATCACAGAATGCACTACTAGAGAACTGGGCAGAAGATAATCTAAAATGAGATGATAAATTTTAGTCATTAATATACTTACATTATTTATTACCTTTTTGGTCAAATTAGTAGTTGAGAGTTTTGAAATTTAAATTGTTTTGGAGAGAGTCAGGAAATTACATTTTCCCCATGGAAGTGTTAATGAAAATTGGTATTCAAGGTTTCCATCATTCCTCTGCTAATATTGGGGGGGGAGGAGGGGAGAAGGAGAGAAAGTTGTCAGTAGGGAAACCAGTTAAAATAAATTGAGGTTTAGTTGAAGTCTAATTTTCATGATAAAGACCATTCTTCTGTTGAGAAAACAATCAGCTGTGCTGATTTTTGCTAAGAAAATAGCACAAATTTTACACAAACTATCAAAATAGAATGAAGGCTAAGCTAATTACTATAAATCAACTATAAAGTGCCAAGAAGCTTCCAATCATTTAGAAACAGTTCTTACTCACTCTTTGGGGTTAGCATATCCCAGCTGTAATTTACCATTGAAATGATATGCAGATGCCAGTAATTCTGGGATTAGGCACAGTCCCTGAACAGAAACAACAGGGAATACAAGTTATGATTGCATTTGACAGCCAAAGTTAGAAAGGTTTAAGAAAAAAAAAAAACAAAAAAAAAACGGACTGGCTGTTACAGCTCCTTTAAATTAGGACTATTCCCTGTGGGCGGACCGTCCCCAGGAAACTTAGTAATTGCTCACCTTCCATGATTATTATTGTCTTCTTGCCGATGGAAAACCATTGGGTCACCTAATTCAACAAAATTGCAACAACAATCAGGAAAACCTACCAGATGGGGTGGTGAATATGGTATGGCTCTTTTGCAGTCTCATGAAGCCCCCACTGTTGATCAACAAATTACAGCTATTTAACAACAAAATGTCCTTGGTAAGAAAGTACAAGCACGATGACATTCTCCAAGTGACTATACAAAAGTGAATCAAGGATAGGGAAGGATGGGAAATGGGACTGCAATATGATTTTGATTTCGAAATCTCCATGGAATGAACAATAATAAACATGCTTTCCCCCCTGTAGGAAAAAGAAAATTACACAAGTAACATGACCGTATTTGATTAGGAAATTATCTAGATAACAGAACTCTTTAAGGAATTTGTTCCTATCAGCTAGATGATAGATAACCTAAGAAATGACAGCAGAAGGCAGCAACGTTATTATGTTAAACTCCTTTCAGCAAATATATCTAAGCACAGAAAAAGCCATTAGGCCTCTTGCTCTACTGCAGTCAAAGGCCTAGGGTCAATTCTTCATTTAGCAATAACAGTAACTGTACTAAAAAATTATTGTAGAGAAAATAGTCTTCAAATAGATATACATGAACATCTTACTTTACAGCAAGTAAAGTCACATAACCGAGTGTATTGAGTGCATTTCATGTGAGTTATATCACATGAAAAGTAGAAGACAAAGCAGGGAGTATCATGGCTTTTGCTTTCAAACACTTTTCGTTTATGATTTGATTTCCCTCCTGGCTAAGAAGCCACAATCTTGATTTTTCTTGGCTTTTCTTTAAAATAATCTTGCTTTCTACAGCTATATATTTCCTTTACCTTTCATGTAGCTATAAAATACTTATTTCAACAGGTGAGACACATTCCAGCTCACAGGTGTCCCAACACAGATCTCACCAGTGCTGGCTGTGAAGGCCGTAATTATATGCGGGTCACACATGAGCTTTCCAGAACACGATCAAAGGCCAAAACTAGTTTTTACAATGCCTGGAAGGAAAATATCTGTGAAAAGTGACTTTACATAACTCTGCCAGAAGTCGTTTCATCTGTCAGCAGCACAGGCTGGATACGTCTCCTCTACCATTTTTTTAAAAAAACAAATAATTTTGTTGGAGCCATCAATGACGGCAAGGAGAAAGCTGTGGAGCAAAACAGGTGAACATCTCACCTTCAAAAGGAAAAGGTGTCAAGGTCACAAGGGAGAAGGAGACAGAGGTGGAGAGGTGAAGCACAGGGAGGAGAGAGAAGGCAGCAGAGCAGCAAGTAGCAGCAGTCTCTGAGGGGGAATAGACCACAGGGAAGTTGGGACCCATTGCTACAAAGCTCCCCTGTGAACTTTTAAGAATAAGTATTTGTCATTTGGAAATTTTATTTCTCTTACAATTTGCTTCTAGAAACAGTACCCAAATCCACACATCCGGACAAGTTGATTTTTTTTTTTTCCTTGGCTTTTCGTCCAGACACAGTATTATATTTTGGGTATTTGGACCAGAGTTTCCCAAATATATATAATTTTCAAATGTGGAGATTTATTTCAAGCATAACTTCATTATGTTTAAAATTTGGTTTAACCAGTTTGAAATCGAAACTCCTATAACCTGTATTTTTCATAACAACCTTTTGTTACTTGGCTTCCAGGAGGAGTGGTTAAAAGAATGATTTCCTCAGGAAAAAGTTTCCTGCCAATTGCTGAACAGACTGCACCTGCCTCCGATACCCACCGAGTTTTGGCCATCGTCAAAGTAAACAGGCAACGGGTCTGATTTGATAGAGAGCAGTTTCCACGCCTGCAAAATCTCACCAGATTTCAGTCCATCTCAGCAAACCTCCCCCTCTGCCCTCGCCAGCAATCAAATCCCCGTCTTTGAATCCCGGGCAAATACCCACAAATACCTAATTACTGGAATTACATAGCTCCGATGCCTATTGCGATTCACTTCTGTCATTATTCAGCAGGAAGGTTCAGGCTTTTTTGCAGTTTTGGTGGTAATTACTTAAGTCCTGCGGAAAGGCAGCTGCGTGCTGGCACTCAGACCCTGCGCCAGTCCAGCTCCTCGCGGGTGTTAGCACACAACGTGTCAGGGTCATGGTACAAAGTGAAGTTGCCTCATTAGCATCTCCTGACTGAAAAGGGATAAAACTTAAAATGAATCCATCTGTTTTCAGTACTGCTTTGTTTATACTTTCTAATGCTGGGTTTTGGCAGGCCCAGGCACTATTTATTCATCACTGTTGTCACTTATCCATTCATCTAGCCACAGAATTTTGAATAGGAACGTTCATTTACTCAGGCAAAATTTTCTCTGCATATTTGTTAGTCTTGTTGGATACAAGTGCCAAATATTTATTTGAAAGTGAAATCCTGAATAGCAGTTGTGAAAGAGAAGAGACGGGGAGGGAAAGGGAATAAGGTATGTTTGATGGCACTCAAACTGCAGTTTCTGTCAACAGATCTCACTTTTTGTCTGTATAATGATCTTTTTTCGCCGCACTGGGAACCTCTCCGTTATGCTGGGAAAGAGCAAGGCATCTTGGCACCTGTTTGCAATTTGCATGTTTGGCAGTGGCTTTTATTCTTGGACATATGCAAACCTCTCCTACGATCTGCAGAAAGGAATCCCTTTGAGACTGAAATCAAGGTACCAGGTAGATGGACACACATAAAATAGTGGAAAAACACTGGCAGCTACTTAGAAAGGAGCTGTGCGTTATGAAAAGGCAAGAAAATAAATAGTAAGTGCAATAGGTATATTGAAAAATCTCTCCACAAAGGCAGAGAATAGTAGTAGTGGGGAACACCTGCCGAAAAAAGGATTTCCAGAGGTTACAGAGAATGTGCCCATTCGGGGCTTAAGTGACTTCCCAGGGTACAGATGATGGTTTCAGTCACAGTCATTAGAGTTAGTGTGTACAGAAAACTCAGAGGGGAATATAGTGAGGAATAAGTTACAACATGCTCAGCAGAGGAAATATTGTATGTATGGTATTTTATATCATACACAATTTGGGGACTGGGAGATTTTGGTTGACAAGAAAGAACACTCCTAATTTTTAAGTAAACTTTCATTTCTATAACTTCTCCTGGAGATTATTTTCAATGCATCTGTGAAACTACATAGCGCTGATGGAGTTGCACAGGTTCAGGAACAGATCCTTTGATTATGGCTTGCAAAACAGTCATAGCTAGGTCATCTAGTAACTAATCAAGACATCATAAATGCATTCATGTTTGAAAAACCACAAGAAGTGGAACTCACCTATTCTGCAAATAGAAATCAAGATAAGGGTTAGAATGAGTTTGTTTAAATAAATAAAGTAGTATTGTAAATAATCTTTCACTTGCAGAAGCATGTATATAGGTACTATATACTACACACATTTTTCAACTTCAGTTATATCCAAATGAGAACTTTCATAATCAAAATATATTATTTTAAAGAACTGCAAGTAAAAATCACATCTACATAAGCAACTTCAACTATTTTATCCATTGTAATGCAATTATAGGGAAAGTCTTTTCAGTGTCATCACAGCACTTCAGAATTCCCAAGCATGTTATCTGAGCTGTTGGAATTCTCATCTTTAAATGAAGCTGCTCCAGTGTCTAAGAAGCCATAGCGTTTGGACAAGAAGGAAGTTGCATTACATTTATGATAACTTTGACTTTGTTGGGACATTACAGTATTTGGAGCAATAGGTCTTCTCCATCATGTGGGATAAGCCCCTTGAAGCCTTTCCATCAGCTAAACAGACAGGGCTGGTGGGAAGGAGAGTAAAAAATTGATCTTGATCATATTACATCAAACATTTGAAGAGAATTAGTCCTTCTGATAGCTGACAAATGTTTCCCTCTTTGCTGGAGAGACTCCAACTCTCCCACTTATCCTTCAAAGCCTGTGATAATTTCTAGTTTGTCTTTTTAGAAAACAGTTTACACAACACACAAAAAAATCACTTTCCCTAATCCTTCTCTCAAAGTAAAATTTTTGATTTATTCAACTAGGAGTTCTAGGGGGCCGTTCAATTCCATATTACAAAGCATTGTGCCTATTTGTAAACTAGCATCCCCCCATATAACTGCTTTTAGCATTCTAGTTGTGTTGATCAATAAAGCAATATTACGACTGCAAGATGAAAAGCTCAGATAAAAAAATAAAAAGCCAAAAAACAAACCAAAGGAAATAAAATGCTGCTCCTCAGATTTCATCTAAACCAGCTGAGAAGTCTCACGTATTCCAACGTAAACCTTAGGAACTAAAAACATGTAGTGAATAGTCTCTCTTGCCTGAGACACTAGTCAAAATTCACAGCTTTGAGAGATTCCTTATATCAAGGGGAGAATTTGAGGCTCTTACATTGCTTTTGGCAAAATGCACCCAACTTTTTCTCCTGGCATTCTACTTTCAACAGAGAGAATTAGCAGGCAATAACTGGGTTTACAGCGGAGCAACCCATAAAGCTCCGGTATGACCTACACATAGACTAATGCTTTTGGCATTAGATCCATCCCCTCAGCACTTTTTGTTACATTAAGGGCACTTGGTCACCCCTCCAGTTGAGCTTCTAATTATATTTTGCCTGTTAGTTGGCTTTAATGCAAACTCCAGTTGTCTTTGAACCTGGTTTGCCTGTTTTCAACCATTTCTCCCTTCAAGGTTAGCACTGCTGAACATAGGCAGTCTGGGTCTGTTCAGTTACTGTTCTTTTAACAGGCATCTAAAACATCTCTATTATTACAGTGGTACGTAGTAAAATAGTATATGAATTTAGGTTAGTAAACCTAAATATGGGTTTAGGGCTCAGCAGTATCTTATTAATGAGCACATTCATTAAGTTTAATCTTCTACTGTTGAACTAATAAAAAAAGAGCCCTTTAAAATTGAGTCAACAAAGACCTATAACAAACAATTAGACTTAGAAATTACCTGGCTTTCCATTCATTACCCCTTTAAAATACAAAATTTCACACTGAAAAATATAACCCATGTGTTCACTAAATCCATGCAATTGTTACGGGTACTTTCAAACATTTAAATTCTCACTCATTAATAGACAGCATAGCAGGAACATGTTATAAGATTTAAATCTAATCATTGTTCATTTTTGGAGGGTTTTTTGGTGCAGATGGATGTAATGTGAGCACAGTACCTGTAAATCGTTTATCTCAGCACTTCATACGTGGTAGTTTCACTTGGTGAACAGGAGATTGAGAAGAGGAACCATTTCATATTTCAATGTCTTTGGAGATATCTGTAGATTGGTATTTTCAGTTGATGAGCCATTTTATTCATCTTTCCCTGTCAAGGAAGAACCTGGGATTAGCTTGCACTCCTTGAAGAGATGAGGTACTATTAAAGAATATAATTTTCATCATTTAATTGACATTCAATCTCCTCACAGCAAATCCTTTCATTAGCTTAGAACCATGCCAGTTTTGACATTTGAAGCTCTGCCTGTTTTACTTAAATCCATACTAGACATTTTTTGGGCCAGACACAGCTCTTTTTTTTTTTTTTTTCTGAGAGAGAGAGAACTCACATTTTTCTTTCAGTCTCCTAGAAACTTTAAGGGTACCCTCATTTCTGGCTACACCAGTTCTCAAATGTAAATTACATTGCAGATCTTACTGCCTCCCACCTCCATGCTGTGAGACATCTCTTCACAGCCACTACCTTGCTTAAATCATTTTATTAAGTCTTTGAAATTTAAATCAAGGAAAACCATGGTTTCTGTGCTTTGGATGCTGACATTTGTTTCTGACACAGGGAGAGGGAAATTCCCCTTTAACGTTATATCTATAGATTACCTTGTACAGAAGCACTGGCTCTTTCTTTCTGCCAATAGAAGCATTTTGACTGCAGGCAAACAAAACTGGGAGATCGTTGGTTTAGACAGACAAGGCAAAGCAGGCCCTGCTTGCAAATATGTCTTTTTATTTTGAAGGAAGGGAGTAGTGCACTGGAGTTGTATTAAGTTTCTGCATACTAATATGTCCTCACCTTCACTCTCCCACATACTCTTTTTGCACAGTCAGTTCATATTTCAACATACCTCCTAAAAAAAATATTATAACATCACAAATATGTCTGTATAATCTAATTTTTAAAAAGGAATGGGATAAAAAGGTTGAGAAATTGTGTCAGAAAAGCAGTCTTTGTATCATGCTGGATTTTCAGCTCTGCTTCAAGCCTCAGGAAGTCTTCCTGGGGGAGAGGAACAGGAGCCAGGGTTGATGTCGTTGCCTGGCACATACAAGAATGATTATGTTAAGAATTAAGTTATGCATAATCCCCACAAGTTTACTATGACGTCCATTGGGGTTTTGTTCATATATTTTAAGGGGAGACTTTTGTAATTAATACAATAAAATCAAATTAATCTGTCCATAAATAGAAAAAAAATTATGAGCTAATCACAATTGACCACAAACATAGTTAAACTATCAGGAATGTTTTTCTATTGCAAAGTATGCAATTATATGGATTAATTATATAAATTACTTAAATTTCTAGTAGTTGTGATGAAAACAAGGTGTTCACAAAGTAAACCTGAACATATGGTGAGGGCTGAACATTTCTACAACTTCTCCCTGGTACTCCACCTATATTCCTTTAATTCCATTTTCCTAAAGCTTAGCTTTGTTTCCAGAAACAACCTTCTTTTTTAACATATCCTCGAAGTTGATTTTAAAATTTATGGAGCCTGGGTTTTTCTTTCAACGTGCCTGTAAAAAACGTCCCCAGATGACCTTTTGGCTGGGCAAGACAGACCTTTCATCATTCCTTCCACTCAAAAACATGCACATTCCTCCTTCCCACTCCCTCACACCAGGAAATGGTCCTCACTAGGATTCTTCTTCCATTCCTGAGACATATACTGGTATGCCTCTTACTGTTCTGCCATAATTAATGCCTGAACTAATGTATGTGATGACACCTTCTATGCAGACAGAGGACAAAGCCTTTGTGTTGAACTTGCTAAAATGTATGGTAAAATTAACACAAAATTTTTGTCCATGTTTACAGCAATAGCTTTTCCTGAAATTGTTTCAGTTATAAATGAGACCCACTGAATCCAAAGGATTCCCAAGAAACCAAGGAATTCGTTGTTTGCAGCGCGAAAGAAAATTCCTGGTCTCATTTCTAATCTATATCTGGATCATTACATTTCATCATTCCTCTTTTGCTCTGAATTATGAAAAAGTTTTCTCTGCTGGCTATTATGGAGAAAAGGTGAACATATATGTGAAGACATACACACACTGATGTAGGAAACTCAAATATGTGTCTTTGGAACGTAGAATTGTTAACACGAAGCTAAGGGCTTTATCATCATCACTGAAGATGTGACTTCTCCTCCCAGAATTTAAGCTTGCAACTCTTCACATGACAGAAAGTTGCTACAAGCAGGGAAAGAAAGGACTCAGAGATATTATAACATGATGCAGAGAAGCAAAATGAACAATGCTTGCCCAATTCTGACACTAGCCTCTGCCAAAACCACACTGCTGTGACTATAATTGTCTTCAATGTATATAACAGATTTAGGAGGACAAATGAAGATATTGAAATGTTCAATAAACAAAGCAACAAAAGAAAAAAAAACATACAATGAGAGCTTGGAAAATTCCAACTGGGAGGATGTCTCTTTTCTAATTTCTTTGCATATAAATTTACCTAGTGCCAACCTTATTAACCACCCCCCCCCCCCAGTTTTACTATGTTACTTCCAGTGCCCAAGAAAGGTGCCAGCTTGATGTCTGTTGGTTTTGAAGTTCATTTTTTGTCCACTTCTCCAAAATGAGCAATAGCCAAGGACAGAGTTTTCCCATTCTAGATCAGCACTGTATAACAATTATGGGCATGAAGGGTCTGTTTAAGAGGTAAGCGTCCGAATTCTTTTGAATGTGGACAAAGGCTTATTATGAGCAGGAGGTTAAATTATGCCCATTGGTTTCTTTGTAGGAAATACTGCTTGCTACAGAATTGTTGATACTTGGTCATATTTACAACAATATTGTAAAACCTATTTCATAAAGACCCAGAGCTATCATGAGACAATGAAGTCCAGCTACTGAAGAATTGGGCTGGATGTGAACCTCTGACTTCTATCACGCTCTTCATGGCTTTGTGTCAAATTCCCAATTCCCATAGGCAGCCAACTTTCTAAGCCACTTGACTGAAGTATTTGCTGCTTCAGAGACTTCTTTTGGGATGCTTTAATAAAAGTATATCAAGCAAGCTACAAATTCTCTTCCATGAGCTACATCCTTTATAACTACTACATTTTGCATAATTGCTGGAATAAGAGAGTAGCCTTTTGCCCTTTGTTTTGCTCTCCAGGGCCATGGTAAAATTACATGCAAGAAAATTCTTCCTAGAAGAATCTTTCCCTCAGCGGTCCTAATTAAATTGTACCCACACCAATTGCTGAGAGCTCATCAGCCATTTCAGTGTGGCAGCTAGCTGAAGTGTTCATACCAGCTCATTGAAATCCCCATTTCTCAGCAGGGCTTTATGTAGAAATTCAGCCCAAAGTTCAGAAGAAGGTCGCACACACAGATGACAATCAGTTATTCATTTCTGAGGAATCAACCTACTTCTCTAACAAAGACTAACATATATCTAATAATACGCAATTACTACTAATTAGTCTTTATCCCTCACTATATTGTTGGTGAATCCCATTAAAGACATAGTGTACGAATTAACATACTAGTGCCCTCTACTGCACATACTCACAGAAAAAAAGACTAGTGCAGTCAGCAGAAGGGGAGCTCAAGACCAGCTTTTTCATTTATGTCTACAGGCAGGACTTTGTTTGCCAACCTGAGTCCCTCTAATTTAACCCAAGCCACCTCCACTCTGAGTTCAGACTCATGAGGTTTCACAAGCCCACCTCAGCCAGAAATAATTGTGCCTCCAAAATGAGTGATGGGAACCACCTGCAGTGAACACACATGGGGACCAGATCTGCAGCAGGAAGTCATTGAACTGCCTTTCACCCCAAAAGAATACTTCTCAAAAAAAAACCCAAAACCACCCTGCATTTAAGGGTTCTTGGCATAAATGGGCACCATCAGGGTCTTCCAATGACTTGATTTTGATTCAGCCAAGCTAATCAAGAATTTCCTTGGTATCCTCCATGCCATGATATAAAAGCTAGAAAAACCTGAGTAGAGGAAGAAGAAAGCTCTTACATAAAGCCCATAGCCGATCAATCAATTTTTAGACACCACGTAAGAAGAAAGTGATTTCTTCTATAATTTCTTTAAATTGACCTTATAAATCTGGTTTTCTGTCAAAGTCACATACAAAGGGAACCCAAGAGAAACTTGTATGTATACACATATTCATGCAATACTTGACCTTTGTTGAGAAGGTAGGGCACTTTTAGCAGCCCTGGACGGATCTTGATAGATTGGCAACGAGTTCAAGCGCAGTAACTACAATAATGATGCCGAGGAGGAGGATGGTGTTTCCCCAGGCTGTGAACAGCAGTAATTCTCTAATGTCGTGAAAAATAAGACATTTTTACAGAATCTTTGTACTCTCGAAATCAGAACAATGGCAGCAACCAAGCCAATAGGGAAGACACGTGAATGGAAACTTTTAACTGTAACCTTTATTCGTTTCAAAATATTCTGACAGCAATTATATTCTGTAAGGGGTGGGATAGTTTTATCATTGTCTTGTTTTAGCTCCAGGGGATGGATTAGAGCCTTAACCTTTGGGCCGGGAGAACACCAAGCCTCCTTCCTGGAACTGGGAGTCCATCTCAGCAAAGTCATCTTAAATTCTCATTCTTAAAGAGTAAATGGGAGAGGTAATATGCCTTCAGGCACAAGGAAACTGGTTAACATTACGATGCAAGGATCTGTGGCTTCAGCTGGATGAAAAGGATTGGGAATTAAGTTTATTTGGTTTTCTTATGCTTTATTTCCTTTTTTATGTCCTTTTGACATGTAACACTAGGGTAAAAAAAGAACAAATTTACCCCTGGGCCATTTGCTCAGTTGGCCCTGTTGAAGCCAATAGGTCAGGCTTCTGCCACACAGGGTTGTAGGGTAATCCTATCAGTTGTCATTTTTTCTGGACCAACACACTGGGGGCATTGGGATACACTGACATTAAAATTCATGTGTATTTGCTAGCAACAGGTGAACACTACTATTCAGGAGGTTGGCTGTCTCAGGAGAGAAGTTCCTCGGGGAGGAACAGACCTCTCCCATGCTCCTAAGCCAAGGGAGCTCTGCTGCTGTGTGCCCCAGACCTGCCACCCCCCCTTTTTTTTCTAGTTGCAGTCTCTTCGGCTATCTGGACACTCACTACTAATCAAGTTTTCCACTCCAGACCTGTTTTTTATCAGCCAGCAGGAAAGCAGCAAGCATTCAGGAACTACAGGAATAGCAGTACTGCCAGTGCCTTTAACTCATAGAACTGAGAGCATAAATCGCAGAGTTTCAGGTTGCACGTTGAAGCGTGATATGGTCACCATCTTTTGTAGAGCTAGATAAGTAGCAAAATCTGTACTCTTTTTAGGGGATTAAAAATGAGAGAACAAGCAGGCTCACAGTTTTTCCTTCCTCTCGGGGTCTACTGAAATCATCAAATATGATGAGTCATTCAGTAAGAACTTCATACTGAAGTTCTTTTAACTTCACTGAAGTTTCCACTAATATGGAAAAGTCGTCAGTCCTTTGGACCACTGTTTTACTGGAGCTAAAACCACTTAAAAAATGGCTGAAAGAACATACAAAATTTATGGACAGGATGTAGCCTCTGGCTTGCTTTTCTTTCTTTTCTTTTTCCAGTTCTAAGTCCACTGTCCTGCTTTTATCATCCTGTATCTTCACTCAAAAAAAAAAAAAGTGGATGATTTTTAAACTTATTTCTACTCTATTCACTTCCAGTAGTTTCACTGACAGTACATTCCTGTGCTTACTGTCCTTATGGGAAGTAGCTTTTTCTGAAGTCCCAGCTTCTTAGCTTCTCAATCTTTTTCGCTTTCACATTCATCACTAGTGTTGAGAAAAGTTACTAACACACTAAAAAGAAGAGGGAATTGTTACTCCCTCCCTTTCGTTAGTCCTTTGGGCTTCAGCTGGACTTCCTTCCTCAGCTCCTACTGTCACTGAGGTGAAGGGCACAAATAAAAAAAAGCACAGGAAGGAATATTTCAGAACATCAAAAAAAAAAAAATACCCCAAACAAAAACACTTTTCAACTTCCTTCAGATTTCATAATCCTTTCTTAGAAACTGACTTCAAACACAGTGTAAATTTGATTGCACAGCTCTATGCCTCCCTATGATGATCAAGCTGTACTGAGTTCAGACTTTTACTGCTGAGAGTGTATTGTTTTGCAATCCAATATTTCGGTAGTTTGTACTGACCTTGCACGTCATGATCAGTAGGAACACCAGTTCATTTCACTTCTGCACATATTTCAAGTCACAGGCTCTTATCAGATATATAATGCTCACTGACAGAGAGCCTTTTATTACAAGCTGTCCAAGTGAACCAGCTTTCAAAGGTTGCTTCACTGATCCTCAAAGTTATGATCACACTGAAGTGGAGGATTGTAAAGCAGATAACTGAAGTGCCCTGTCATTTAAAATGTATTCATTTCATATCTCTGCAAGCTTAATAAAACACAGATCTACTAATTTCAAGCCATAGCTTCTTTGAGAAAACAAAAAAAAAAACAAATCAGGAAATACATGATGTTTACCTATTTATATGTTATGAAGATTAAGTCTAATTTATTAATTAATTGCACCTATGATATTGTGGAGCTAACGCTCTTCAACCTAAAATGCCATGAAACAATGACATTGAAAGTTCAATGATGCTAAATTCAAAACTACTTGACTGCAGTCAGTGGACCTACTTTATGGGAAAAAGCTGCAGGATTTGCACAGCCAGTTTCGTGGATACAAATACGAGATGCCTCATCTGCCCTCTCCAGCCTGGAGCACAAGAAATATCTCAATAAAACTTCACATTGCTGTGATCCCACACAATCTCTAGATCCAGTGTCTGAAAGTGCCCTCCAGGATTTCCACATGCCATCATCTGGGAGTGCCCAAGATGCTGACCCATCATCCTTCATTCAGCCTTGTGACTCCCATCTCCTTTATTTGCACTTCTGATGATAACAGGAATCTTTAGGTGGACTTCGACCTTTTGACTTCTACCTTGAGCAAGAGTACAAGATCCAATTCTTCCACTAGTTACATCCAAACAATCCCCTTGATATCAGAAAGGCTTACTCTAGTGTTTGTGGGAAAAGACTGCTAAATTTGACCGTTAATCTAATCAGCATTATGGAATAGTTCAAACAAACAACAACAAAAAAAAAAGCACAACATCAAACAGATGTACTAGTAAGTTGCTAAGAGTTACCACCAGCAGGAAAACATGGCTTTATGCTGAAAGGCAAATGACACCGCCTGATATCAGGCAAAGAACAAATCACAGGTCCTAATCACCACGGCAGTGAAAAGCATATCTAACATTAGCCTGGCATTCTCTAGAGGAAGAACTGGTGGTGCTATGCCATTGCAGATCTACATCACAATCAGTAGCGCAGGCCAGCATGATCACCTTTTGCTAAGTACGTTTGCAAAGCGGGATAGAAATTAATATTCAGGGAAAGTTCAACAACCACCAACATACTAGTCTACAGCAGGAGATTTTCCTATTATTTTGCAAACACGCACACTGACAAAACACAAGATAGCTGATGGCAGCCATGTGCTATCACGTTTTAATCCAGGCCATCATTGCAGGGACAAGTGGTGTCCCTCAAGGGTCCATGCTGGGACCAGTGCT